>VXBU01018237.1:533973-582685 GCA_013400315.1 Bombycilla garrulus | reverse complement strand
GTTAAAGGCAGTTAGACTGCAGTGAAATTGGGAAGAACTGTGTGTTTGTATCAGGGATATCTCCTTTAAAAAATCAGCAGTATTTGTGATATGTAATCACTTCCAGATATAAATGTAGTGTACTTTACAAATCTGTTAGAGCTTCCTATAACAAAGACTGTAAAACATTATTGTTCATTAGTACGAAGCAGTAAAGTTTTTAACAGATATGTAAGAAATAAAATTTTCCCTTTTGTCATTGGTATATGTTAGTCTTCTTAGGATTTTATTTAAAGTACAGTTTTGCCTTTCTGAGTGCCATTCCTTGTACTATATCCTTGGCAAAATGACCTTTTTCTTATCTTTATTATCCAGCTTTCAGCAAGAGACTGGAAAGTTTATAGAGGTACTTGCTGTCAGCTTCTTGTCTCAACTGTTTAGGCCTTTAAAAATTATGTACAAATATTGAACCAGCTGGAGTTAATAAATAGTTACTCTTTTCTACAAACAATTTATTGGTTATTAAAGGAAAAGTTACTGGGCTGTTGGAAAAGTAGGCAAGCAGTTTATTTTATATTGAAAAAAAAATTCAAGTTGTAGCAATCAGAAGGAATAATATATATGCTTCTGAACATGTTTAAATGACATTTTATGTGCAGAGAAGAGCATTATGCAATGACTCACAAACATAATTTATGTTTTGCAGCACCAAGCACACAAGTGCAGGACAGTCTTTAAGATCACCACTAAATGTACCAAGAGTCACTGACACGACTTTGACAATGAGATCCAGTGAGATCATTTCCCTCTGGGCATATGGATGCTGTAAAATGTGACTTTCTTGGTCATTTATTTTTCATGAAGGAAATTTTGAAATTATAGATGAAATCATATATATTAAAATACATGTATTATATATAATATATATATTATATATAAAAAGAAAACATTATTGCTTTCTTATAAATTAAGTCAGACAAACATAAAAAATAATCTCCAAAGATGACTGTCATGTACTTCTGTGTACCTTCAGGCATTAATCATGAATGTAATTTGAATTACATTCTCCCATCACCCACTTGTTGAACTCAAGGTAGAGTTCAAGGTCATAATCCAGCACAATATAGATCTGCTAGTTTACCATTAAAAGGAAAATAGAGCTTACTCTGATGGTTTGAGGAATCATGGATTTGTGTGTATGGTTAAACACAGAATAATTGCAGAAATATANGCCCTGGATGACTCCCAGACCTCACCCAAACTTCAGAGAGCCATCCAGTGTGCCATCCAACACTTCCAATGTGTTTTCCATGACGATTCAACCCAGCAGGCACTTTCCTACTTGATTCTGTCTGCTGTGCACTGGATGTCATAACTCTTCAATTTCTCTTTGCATGGTGGCTCAATTCAAGAAAAAGGATGAAGCTTGTTACTTTTCACATAGACTGTGAGCACCTGCTGTTCTGCTGTCTGTCCCTCTGTGCCCTGTTAAAAAGTTTGTCACCATGTTTCTTATCAGCTCTTGTCCCCAGAGCCTTCTCTTCTCCAGAGAGAACAACTAAAACTCTCCCAGCCTTTCCTCACAGGAGAGGTTATGGAAGGTTCCTTCTCTCTGGTAATTTTGGTGACCCTCTTCTGGATCCACTCTGACAGGTCCATGTCCTTCCTGTGCTGAAGAAAAGTCATCTCATTTTCCCCCCCTGCATATTGTGAGAGGCAGTTTCTGGTTTTCCACTGATTGTTCAGAAAGGTGTGAGTGCTCACAGGCAGACTGGATCACTTTGGTGTAACTCGAATTTTCAAATGATCCGTGAGGCTGGTTATGTGAGATTCCATTCACTGGCCTTAGCAAAGTAGAGGTAGAAACATTGCATAAGGTGCTAATTTCAGTAATAATCTGAAGAATTATCTTTTCATAGCAGGAAAACCAGCAAAGTATTGGAATTTGAAAAAGGAGTGGGCTCAATCAGGATTTACAGCCCAATGGTATGATTCTTTCTTGGTACCAAAGGAACCTTCTCCTTGGACAGTTTTTTCTGAAAATCGGAAGACTGTGAATGGTACACTGCAATAAACTAAACACTGCGGTAAAGTAGAAGTTAAAGGCAGTTAGACTGCAGTGAAATTGGGAAGAACTGTGTGTTTGTATCAGGGATATCTCCTTTAAAAAATCAGCAGTATTTGTGATATGTAATCACTTCCAGATATAAATGTAGTGTACTTTACAAATCTGTTAGAGCTTCCTATAACAAAGACTGTAAAACATTATTGTTCATTAGTGCGAAGCAGTAAAGTTTTTAACAGATATGTAAGAAATAAAATTTTCCCTTTTGTCATTGGTATATGTTAGTCTTCTTAGGATTTTATTTAAAGTACAGTTTTGCCTTTCTGAGTGCCATTCCTTGTACTATATCCTTGGCAAAATGACCTTTTTCTTATCTTTATTATCCAGCTTTCAGCAAGAGACTGGAAAGTTTATAGAGGTACTTGCTGTCAGCTTCTTGTCTCAACTGTTTAGGCCTTTAAAAATTATGTACAAATATTGAACCAGCTGGAGTTAATAAATAGTTACTCTTTTCTACAAACAATTTATTGGTTATTAAAGGAAAAGTTACTGGGCTGTTGGAAAAGTAGGCAAGCAGTTTATTTTATATTGAAAAAAAAATTCAAGTTGTAGCAATCAGAAGGAATAATATATATGCTTCTGAACATGTTTAAATGACATTTTATGTGCAGAGAAGAGCATTATGCAATGACTCACAAACATAATTTATGTTTTGCAGCACCAAGCACACAAGTGCAGGACAGTCTTTAAGATCACCACTAAATGTACCAAGAGTCACTGACACGACTTTGACAATGAGATCCAGTGAGATCATTTCCCTCTGGGCATATGGATGCTGTAAAATGTGACTTTCTTGGTCATTTATTTTTCATGAAGGAAATTTTGAAATTATAGATGAAATCATATATATTAAAANAAAGGAAAATAGTGCTTACTCTGATGGTTTGAGGAATCATGGATTTGTGTGTATGGTTAAACACAGAATAATTGCAGAAATATACTTCTTTAAATTGAAAAAAAAAAGTTTTAGTTTTCTCATTTCCTGCTGTAATTGAATGGTAGAAGAAGTGCTACAATCTGAATATTTAATTTTATTTTTCTCAAGAATAGGTAGAGCATCTCTTTGCATTCTATTAGGACATTTTCATGGGCAATGTTCATTGAAATGACAGCAATGTGCTGCATGTTTTGATCTAGCAACAGCTTATAACCAGTTTGCAACTACTTGGCAAAATAAATAGCTAAAGAAGTATTTAAATAAGCTAACCCAGATGTCTGTCTCATTAGTGACTTTTAATTCTGTGAAGATGTAATAGCTCAAGGTGAAAAGGAAGTAAGAGAACCGAAAGGAGTACTCAGACAGTGTAGATACACATGCACCATGTACAGCCATTGGCATCCCCAACTGCAAATGGCAGAAATCCAGTGCATTTAGTGTGTGATGTCATGCTTTGGGTTTGGTTTTTTTTTAGACATACATTTGGGCTTGAATTTATGTGAGAGGGCAAAGTCAGAGAAACCTGTCCAGGATTTGGGGTAAAGGATAGGGGGGTTTGTGAAAGTCTGCCTACGAGCTAATATTTCAGGAACGTTATTGACCTAATCCAAAATCTTTGATATCTTGTAGTACTTGGAACTGGCTTTGTTCTAAAAAGCTCTGCTGTGCAAAATGAGGGAAAAAAATACATAAAGGTTTGATTACAGACTTCAGGCAGTGTTTTAGATATGCTGTCTTAGCCACTGTGTATCTTGTGGATAAGGTCTGAAACCTTGAATTGATATTTTTTAGAAAGACTGCACAGAAAGCAAAGGGAAGAGCCAATGTTTTTGCAGCAATCTCTGTAACAGCCCTTGCTGCTGAGGTGTGCTCTATTACTCTGTTTCAGACAGTTTTTCGAAGGATTCAAAAAATGTCCAAGTGTATCATAGAACTGAAGCCACCATTAAGAGGTGGAAGTAGTGCAATCAACTCATTACGAGGGGCAACAATTTAAAATCATCTGGGAAAGTCAGAAAGCATTATTCAGAAGTGGTTAATGAGAGCCGGGACTGAAGGAGAAGTTCAAAAGCTCTTCTCTACAATGGATTATAACTGATCATTGCTTGGTATATCTGTGTAATTGCAGAGTCTTCCACGTGCTTCCCCCTGCTGACCTGTCTTGTCTATCTTTAACTAACCAGCTTTTCTCTGGTAGGCAGATCTTCTCCAAGCATTCTGTTCTAACATTATGATCATTCACTTTGTCACAGGGTGAGCACTTTGGACAGACAAGCACAGCTATTTGTTAGCTGATTATTTACAGCACTAGAGATCATCTTCTCATCAGATGTTTTAGAGACTTCACATTAATAGGACCAAGGAACTGATCCTTATTAGGAGAGCTCATGTTAAGCTGAAAATCAATGTTTTCACTTACTGAATTTGAATTGGGCACTAAATCCAATCTTTAGAAAATAGCATTAATCATGCACAAGAGAATCATAGATAATTTAGGTTGGAAGGAACCTTCTGTAGTCACACATCAATCAAAGAGACTGGGGATGAGCCAAACCCTAGAGCAGAGTTAAGCCACCTTTGGTGAGACTGTTTAGAGCCCTGTTTGATGGTGTTATGAATATTATTAAGGAGGCTGATTCTGCAAACACATTGGGTGTTGTTCAAATGTTTGGTTTCTCTCACTGTGAAAAGCCTTTACTAGTATCTCATCAGAATCTTCCTTCTTGGAATTTCTTTCTACTACCCATTTTCTCATCCTTGTGAGAAAAGGATGGAATTACCAGAGTCAGCAAAAGTTCCCAACTTAGGTTTCTCCTTTTAAGACTGAACAAACCCCTTACTGTCAGACTTTTCTTCTAATGCTTAGGCCACCTCTATCTCACTGTTTTATTTGCGAAGATACAATGGAAGATTTTTTTGAGAGTCTTGTTGAAGTCAAAGTTAACACCATCCAATTTTGTCTTTCTCTGAGTCATGTCATACCATTACCAAAATTTACCAGGTCAGTAAGACAAACTTTGTCTTTCATAAATCCATGCTGGCTATTCCTGTCCAAATTCTCGTCCTTCACGTGCCTGGGCAGGGCTTTTAGGGGGATTTCCTTCACTGTGTTCCCAGAGATGGTGGAAAGCAAGTCAGATTAATCGATCTGAATTTTCCCAGGTCTTCCTTCTTGCCTTTCTTAAAGATGTGTGTAACCCTTGCCTTTTTACAGAGATCAGGAATTTCCGTTCATCACCACAGCCAGTCAAAGATTACAGCATTTTCTCAATGGCATTGCTCAGTTCCCAGTGTCCCTTCCGTTCCTGGGGAGTTGTCTGTATCCAATTTAAGTGATTCCCCAGCTCATTATTTCTCTACTGACTCAACCAGATATAAAACATGAGCAAGAATCTGTATTGCCCAGGATTTCATGTTGTTTTGTGTGTGTGTGAAAAGGTTGGCTGTGAAGTTCTTGCAAGAACTAGAGAAGTTTTGATGTTAATTTAATCAAAGAACTGCTATAAAGGCACTTCCTTCAGTAGCTTCATGTAAGAGTACTCAGTGTCTGTTTTTCTGCTGCTACTAGTAAGAAATATTTCCCAAGTTCTTATCTTATGCTAGCCCCTAAATTAATTTCCATTTTTCCTGGCCTTTACATTTTAGTAGTTGCAATGTGTACCTTTGTATACTATACAGAGTTTTTTTAAAAAACATGAAAACATGTTTAAATTTTTGCAGTGCATGTGCAGTTACAAAACACAGTTGTGAGTTACAAGTTATTTTTATGGTGAGATAAGTTTGGGATGGGTTTGGGTTTTTTTGTGTGGATTTTTTTGTTTTGGTTGGTTGGTTTGGGTTTTTTTTTTTTTTTTTTTTTTTTTTGCTGTTACAAGCTTTGGGTAAATTAGGCACAGTTCCAAATAGTAATAATCCAGAAAAATTTACTGAAGCTCAGAGCCCAATAAACATCAAATTTGCAGAAGACCTTTTATGAAGAGCAATAATTGACCATAGAAGGCATCCTGGATATGGGATGAGGTAGGCAAGGAAAAGTTTTTCTCGTTTTTCGTTAAATTCAAGATGCCTTGGCTGGTGTTCAATTTAATGATAAGGGGAACTATACTAAAGCTACTTTCTATACTGTACAAATTGGCAATGCTATTTTAGTTCTTCAAAGAAGAAACAAAAGAGAAAATAGATTTCAGGTCCCTATTACAAAGCATAAATGAGATTTTTTTTTCCCTACATCTGATTTTGTTTGTTTGATTTTTCTTTTTTTCTTCTTTTCTTGGCAACACGTCAATTATAATCTTATTTGTGTTTGACAGCTGCATTTTAAGAGAGCCCAGTGTTAAAAAATTATCTCTTTTAAGGGCATGCTAGTATTTCTTTGCTAGTATCCTCTCTGAAATACCCTGACAACTCTTCTTAATTGTAATAAAATTTTATGTAAATAGATGATGCCTCCTTTTTGGAATAGGTGCATTCATTTGAATAATTAAAAAGCCTCAATCCCATCATAAAGGCATCATCTTATTTCAGTAATTTATTGATACAGGTCAGTCCCTGAAAATTTAGCCTGTTTACTTTAGGTCAACATGTGTGCTAACAAATATTATTGGTACATACACACCTCTGAATAATATAAGCTGTATCTTAGTAATGGCTCTGGTTTTCCAACAGAGGTGATGGAATTGTGAACTCCCAACTACTGTAGAGTGAATCATGCCAAATACTTTTCTCTTAAGCACATTAGATTACTAAAGCATATTAACTGAACAGTCAGTGTGATAAAAATATACTTTAATTGCTTTCTCAACAGATGTGGTTATGGAGTCTGAGCTTTAATTTAGCAGTATCCTTCTAACCAACATCTCTTAATTTCCATTTTTCCAACAGATAAACCACATTCAATGACAGTCTTTGCGATTGTAACTCGTAGTTGTAAATAATGTAATGCATGTCCTAATATTTCAAGCATGTGCACATACAGTCCTGTCCTTTGGAGTAAAATTCAAAACAATTTTATAGTCAGAATAGACAGCATTTATGAACAGAACTACTTGTGTGATTCCTGTATCTGTTTTTTGGAAGAAAACCCTTGAGTATGCGATATAAGACAAATTTAGGAATTCTAGGACTGGCTGTCTTGGAAAGTGAATCCACAGCATTGTATACAAATACTTGAACCTACAAACTGAGAAACTGTCCTCTGTCTGTGACCTGCTGTTCCTAATGCAGACACTGATCTACTTCTGTAGATATTTTAATCCACAGTGAATGTGACAATGAAGTCATTAAGTGCTGGTATTAGTACCATGGCTGGAAATGTCAGTTAAGACAGCACATTAATAATTATGGGGTACATAGTCAATCTTTTAAAATTTGTAATCAGAAAATCCCTGTCACTAATTTAATGCAATCATAAGCAACTTGAAGTCAATGTGACTCAAGAAATGATACTCAAATGTCTCATCTCTAATGAATGACAGTAATTAGCCATATTTCAAGGAAAAGATAATATATCACAGATAAGGAAGTTCATATTTCATAAAGTGCCCATTATCAGAGATGTAGGGCCAAATGAACTCTTATGTTACACTCATATATAAGCTCTTTTGTCATAGAATATCATATTAAAATGATCCTTCTAAAGTAAGTTTTCAGATGGAGAAAACTTTTGAAAATTGATGGCTTTAGTGAACAATCAACAGTAGTATTTATTTTTATAAGGACAAATAGAATACTCGTGGGAATTAAAGAAAGGCAGTTTGGTTCACCTCTGGTCATTTCCACAGCGACACAAACAGTGCTAGCTTTGTCTTTATAAAAAGGCTAAAAATAAAACAATTGTTCTCAAGAATCAAAAAGTCCTTTGCTGCTTGTAAAGCCTAGCTTGCATCACCGACCCTGTGATATGGGGGCCTTGGAAATGATCTATGGAAAGGGAATGAGGCTTCCCACATTGAGTGGAGATCCAGATCTTTCTCTTCCATGTTACAGTGGTCTGAGGTTCAATAGGATGCAGCTGATTGATACCAGAATTTAAATCATCCCAATCTCTAAAATTCGAAGTATTGGGTAAATAAAAATGTTTCAATTTACCCACTGTAAGTAAAAGGGTGGAAAGTTGTGAAATGGTGATCAGTGGAGTGTGTAAAAGCTGTGACTTAATCTTCTGTAGAAATAAAGGTTTCTTATAAAAATTAATGCATGAAATTTAGATTCCCTCATAAATTGCAATACTGTTTAAACAGACGTATTTGAAAAGATATGTCACTTTCCTTCAGCAGTACTTGAAACGGAATCATAGGTATTTCTACAGGTGACAGATTCAGATTTGGAATAGCAATTTGGAAGGAATAAAAGGTATTCTGTGAAGTGGAACAAATATTCCTGTTGCATGAATACTATCTGAAGCATCCCACTGATGTGTTTGCATGTTCAGAGAAAATTAACACCGTTACAGTTCGTGTTTCCTCCCTTATAATGTGAAGCTGAGTTATCACTGTTCTAAGAGTGTGGCTTCAAAAGTGTTGGAAATGCTCACAAAGCTCCAGATTGTCTAAAGTGTCATAATTAACAAAGTGAGATTATTCTGCTATTATCTAAAAGTAATTTTTTTATAAACTGAGGAGTATCTGTGGCGTATGGAGTCAGGCTCCCGGACGTGTGAATGTGCTTTTGCTGACTGATAGTTTTGCGTAATTTAAGTAGTAAAATCTGTACAATGCAGATGAGAACCTTTGAGAGAAAGCAAATATTATAGTATTTCAGTAGCCTTGTAAATACTTAAAACATTCCATAGTAAATTATGTTTATTTCATGTTTAGGTTTAGAAATGCTTCTTATGTATTAGAAGATATCCATCCCACTTTACACACAGAAAAACTGACTGAGAAAAATTGGAAGCAAGTCCAGGGTTTTTTTGCTCCTTATCCAGTGACCCACTCATAAGTGATAGTATTTGTATTGGTCCTTTCCATCTAGATATGGCTTTCAGTATATGAGAGGCAATAAAATAAAACTCAGTAATTAATGAAGCTTGTCCTAAAAATACAAGGCTTGACTGGAACTTATTCAGAAATCAGCTGTCAATTTAAAAACACAAAATAAAGTGTTGGGATAAATTTCTCCCAGAAGATTTTGTTATTGTAATGCCTATTGCTGTAGTAATCCATTTTTAGATGCCTGACTCAGAACTGAGTCCAGAGCCATGTGTGGAGCAGAGCCAACAGGGAATACTGAAAAGGGAGGGATGCCTCTTCGAAAGTACCTCAAACACGGCAGAAAGCTGATTCTGTCAATTCAGGATTTACATCTAAAAATGATCTCTTGGAGTTGTGCTCATGCTTCTGCTGTCAAAAAGCAGAGAGAGGCGTGCTGCATTTCTACTTTGTGCCGTAGTCCAGTGGCTCAGACAGTCACTGAAAAGAAGAGCAGGGTGATCCAGGCCATCGTCAGCCAGCGGTGAGAGAATCATTTCTGTTACCTGAATGAGAGGCTGTAGGGTGATCTTGTCATTTTCTGCCATAACTGTGACTCTGCTGTTGTGGAGGAAAGGGTTCTTGAAATCAAAAAATTTGGTGGAAAAATGACCTGTAACCTCAGCTGCTGTCCTGGGAGACAGAAGATTGGGATGGCTTTTGATAATCTCAGCACTGAGTGATGTCCAAGCCTTTAATCCAGTTATACTGAAGTAATGTGTAGTTCATGAATTGCCCTTCAACTCAGAATCAAAAACTTTGTCACTCTCTAGAAATAAAATAAAAATATGTTACAAAACTGTACTTTTTTACCAGATCTAATTAATCCTGAATTTTTCATGCTTTCATAGGAAACTTCAGCAGAATGTTTACTTTTGTTTTCCTGCATGTGCTTCTGTAAGAGATAAACACTGAAGTCATTAACTCTGTTTGGACTGCAGTAAATTCTGAATGTATGAAAGTTTCTTTGTGTACCATCAGGAATTTATTTGGTTTTGGACTTAGGTATCAGTTAAGTAGCAGTTGTTTGCTTTTTGGTTTTTGCTGTTGTTGGGGCTTTTTTGTCTGTGTGTTTTGTGGGGTATTTTGAGGGAGAGGGGAAGAAGGGTAGAGGAACAGGCAACAGAGTTATCTCAGTTCTACACATCTTCACTCAGATTCACCCTTTCAGATGTCAATCTGGTCTTCCAGTGGTTAATACTTCTCACCTGTTTTTTATGGTCTGTTTAAAATCATGCCTTAACTTGAGCTATGATAAATTAAAGAGCCACTTAAAGTTGTCTTGCCTTCATCCATTAAGAGTCTCAGAGTCTTCAGCTTTTATTGGTACTTGTAGATTTTGATTTAATAGTCTTTTGAAACTTGTTCAGTAAAGCAAATAGAGTTCTTGACACTTCAGTGCATATTTCCAGATCACAGTTTTTTCTGGAGCTCTTTTCTGAATGCACTGCAGTTCTCCATTTTCTGTCTCCTTTGTGTGGACCAGAGCTGGTACCAAAGGATGAAATCTCAGAGTTGATCATAAACTGGTGTGATTTTGTTAATGCTTTGTTCTTGGTAAGGGTCTGGTCAAAAATGATCATAATTTTACAAAAGCTGTGTAAAAGCATCGTTGCTCTTGTCTGCTACTATTTCCCAGTTCCCCCTTGAGTGCATTCTGTGTTTAGGTGGGACCTTGCTTTCAGCTGCATTGAAATGCATGCATCTTCCTTAACGTTGTCTCATACATAGTGTCCATCAATGGTAAATAACAATTTCATACAGATCAATGTTATTTATAATCTGAAAGCTTTACTCAAAAGAATTTATTCCCATTTAATGATTAAAGTAATGGGTTGTATGTGCTCAAGTAGGAGTTGTTATTGGATGGCAATAGAAATAGGAGCTGTTGCTTCATCACAAATACAATTTGTTATAACCTGCCTGTATTGTGATGTATACTCCTGCTTGGATCAGTCTGTTCTGGTGCTGAACTGAAAGTAAGATCCACCCATAGGTTTTCCGTCATGTGCTAATGCCTTCCAACCATGAAATATGGCCTTCTGTGTTCTGTCGTAATTGCAAATTTTTGTAGTTCTAATTTTGTAGCTGTTTAACTAATGAAGTATGAACATATTCCTTTACAGAAAATTTCTTCAAAACAATTTCAAAACTGAAGCATTAAGTAGTTTTTACCTAATTCCCAACATACTGAGGGCGTGTGGAGTACATTTTAAATCTATTAAACTATTATCTTGATTTACTGAATATAGATAATTTTTAACCTCTCCTGTGTGTTTATAATAAATTTATAAACTCTTATCTGAGCCTCCTGCTAGAAGGAAAATGTCAAATACCATATTTCCCCCTGCCTTTCAGCTATCAAACTCTTGCTGACAGGTGGGAATAACCATTTCATTCATGTCAGCACAGATTTGTGAGGTGTTAGCTTGGGTAATGATACTAAATTAAATCTCTGATTATCTCCTCATTTGTGTCACTGTAGCTGTGAATCCGGAAAATCCATTTAATGTTCTTGGGGAGGGAAATATCAGACTTACAGAAGAGTTCTGAGCTGAAGTAAAATGTCATGTTATTAGAATGTCTTGAAGCTAGAGTTAAAATACTTCCCCACTTATGAAGAGGTTTTGAGTGATATCTAATAAACAGCGGTGCTGCTGTAGTGCTGGTTATGTGCTGTTCAATTTTTAACTAGGTTGGTCAACATCTGTGTTCAGCCTGCAGCATCCTCCCAGTGGAAGCTCAGTCTGTAGCTCTAGGATAGGCTTAGTCCATGGATTACTTTTTGCTAACAGAAATGATTTATGGAAGCTCCCATAAGGAGAAAAGTCATGAGGCAAAGCACAGACAGCTTTTCATGCTGTAAAAGAGAAGATAGGAAGTAAGAGTCTGACCTATTTTTGAGATGGCGTTTCAAAGCTTTTGCTGGTGGACTTTTTATTTTATTAAAATAATTTATGTTACTAACGGAAAGTTGAAAGGGCTTTCTAAATATTTTAGTTTATTGCTGCTTGTTTGCAAGTGTGGTTGATCTTCCTTGAAGTCACAGATGACAGGAGAGTGTTAATACAGTATTTATTTTGAAATATAAAGTGATCTGTCTTGACTAATGAGCATGCTGCACACTCCTGTGAGGTACCTGCAGTAAGTGCTTGAAACTGGGAGGAACCTTTCACTCAGTAGTGTTTGACAGCTGTGAGTATGAGGTGCTGGGCTCTGTCAGATACCTGCTGCAGGTGTGCTGGGACATTGATTCCTTTCAATGCCTTGTTTGCAAAGTAAAGAAAAAAAGGCTGATAGTATATTGATTTGCAGCAATGTGTATTTACAGTGGTAGGCATGGACTGACGTGGCTCCTGGATGTAAAGCTTAATGCAGATTAATAAACTCTTACATTATTTTGTCATCTCACTTTCTCATTGTAGTGTAACTGCATGATTTTACTCAGGCGTTGTAACTGAAGTGCAGTGACTGTTGAAAATCTGGAAGGAGAAGGTCTTTTCATAAGAGTATCAAATTGTTTCTAGCTGGCAGCTTCCTCAGAGCCTTTAAAAAATTACTGGTTTACATAATTTTTCAAAGGCTCCAAAAAGGCTGCTTTTTGCTTGACTTTCCTTCTTCCCAGTTGCCATCAAATACCCTAGCAGACTTCAGAGAGAGGATGGAGAAAGCGCAGGATGAACTAAACCCCTCCTGTGGCCCAAACCAGAGGACTTCTGTGTCATTTCAGTCTGCTGTAAAGCTTCTCTGCATTTTCTTCCTCAGTATCTGGACATCAGACTGTCCAGATGTGCTGAAGTGTATTAAGTACAGAGTGTTTTGGCTGAGTCAGCCAGAAGCAGCAGAGGACACTCATCCAGCCCAGTGTTATTCAAAGCACAGATTCAAGTCTAACAGTGCAGCAGTAAGCAGGCATTTGTAATGAAACATGCTGCCAGTGGGAAGAATAGGGGTGTCTGGATGGTGAATAAAATTGCTAAATATTTTCCAAGTAGTCAATGGCAAAATTGAGTTACAGTCTGCTTTAAATTATTTACAGAAGAATTTAAATTTGCAAACTTATTACAGCAAGCTGCTGCTTTTAACAACACTCAAGTTCTTGAAAAATTCAATGCTAAAATGAGTTATTACAAGTGAGTTAGCTGTCTGAAATTAAATTAGGTGATAAACAATCCATTTCTCTGCAGTAAATTGGCATTCATGACAAGTAGTTCTAGTATGCACCTGAACCCATTATTCTTGGCACTTCATAAAGTTGCAATTGATAGCAATTTGTATTGACAGACTCTTATTGAATATAATTCTCAGCAGAAACTAGCTAATCAATTAATTAATCCTAGTGTTACTCAAGTTTGTTTTTATGTTGCTCCATCATTCAGAAAATTAACTGTTAACATTGTTTACAATTAATATAACTTAAACACTTTAGTTTTCATTGGCTGAATTACCAAGCTTAGGCTAATTAAGTAAGCATTAAAGCTCTCTGAATTACCAGCAAAACTGAAAATTATGCATGCTAAATTGAAAAACACACAACAAAAACTGATTCTATAATACATATCATTATGCAGGATTTCAAAACAGAATGTTTAGTCTTGCATTTCCTCTTGAAAGCTGCATGGCTGCATGTGGGAAGTCCTTGCTTCTTCTGAAGAGACTTGAGGGAGTAATTATCAGCAATATTATGATGAAAAGCACCATCAAATCATGTTCTTCTAAGGCTATCTAATAACTATTTGCATCTTCCCTCACATTTAAATAAGGCTTTCTTGAAATCAATGGCAGAGGAGCAAATCCATCCCACTGCCAGATCGTTATGGGCAGATGCTGTAAGAATGTGACTGCAGTGACTGTGCAGAGAACGCCAGGATTCTTCAGCTCAGAGCACCCTTGGAGTCAAAGGGGTTTCCTTGGAGAGTGAGGGTCTGTTCACCTGCCTCTGACTGCAGCAGCAGAACCTACAGTGACTGTTTTGATTTGTGTTGACAACAAGTTAATTACATAATATTAACCCTTAAATTCCATTAGATGAACTCTTGTCTTATTAAACATGAGTCCTGGCCCAGGGCCCTACTCTGCCCATGTAAACACAGCATTCCTCTTGCAAATTAGGAGAATGGCCCTGAGCACCTTTACATGAATAAAAGCCTTTCTTTCATGGAAAGAAATAGAACTTGCTGCTTCTGAGAGAGGTCTAGGTTTAAAAACTAATATTAGTCTTATCTAGGTGGCAATCAGGAGGGCTATATGTTTTATTTAGGTCCATTAGTAACATTTGTGTCTGGTTCTGTTTACCTCTGGTTTTCTTCAGCAGTTTGTACTGAGTGTGCTGGTTTTGAAAGCTTTTTCAAATATTCAAATGATGTATGATGTGTGGTGAGTACCTCTTTACTTGGTCACTGAATAACTGAATACAGTACAAGAATTTTAACAGTGAAATAAGATCATTTTCATCTTATGAGTCATGGTTTCAGGGAGGTGGAAGGCACACAGAAGTCATCCAAATGCCTGCTTGCTTCTTGTGGAATCCGCTGGAGGGAGAAGGTGGAAGGAAACCTGGGCTTTGTGGTAGCTCTGGTAGTTGAGCTGCCTCGGAAGGAATACCCCAAATGTCTTTTACTTTGTTGCTTCTTTACCTTAGAAACAATCAGGGATTCTCTCAAAATCACTCCTATTGTCTCCTAATTGCTGTCGACTCAATTGAACCTGAGGGATGTCGGACACATCTTTTTGATATACTAATATAGTATTAAGGTAGAGGATTTTTTTATTTTTTGAGTAGATATTTTAATCTAAATCAGAATCTGACCTGTGGGGATGAAAGAAGCCTAACATGAAATGCTTCAAAATTTCTGCTGTGTACTTTTTTCAGACTCTTTTAACACGGGAGGGCTAGGATGTGATAAATCAGTTTAGATACCAAAGAACTTGATTGGGAACTCAATTTTACTATAATAGCCTAATCTAAAATACTCAGTCTTTTTCAGCTCTTCTACACTCTTTCAAAATTGCTCCTAACAAGGACAATCTCTAAAAATGGGACATTTGAGACAAGTTAATGGCTATAGCTACTCAGGATAACCATTGCCTAAGAGTAGCATTCGTTGCCTAAGCACAAGGCTGGACACAGTGAATTGTATCAAAGGTGTTCTCTAGCAACTTGAGAGACTTGAAAAGAAAGAGATATTTACCACTTGAGGAGATGTGCAGTTAGACAAAACCACAGGTTTAAAATAACCCGCAACTTCAATGTAGAAAGAAATGCAAAGTGAAAGAGAGGTTAACCTAGTTTTCAAGTTCCCTTCTGCTTAGATTTTGCATGAAGTTAAACTCCAGGAATTGGGACTTACTTTGTTCTGACTTAATTTCACTTTCAACATAAATTCTTTGATATTTTTATCAATGCTTATTCCACTTAGTTTGTTCAAAGACAATCTCATTACGCTGACTCCCTCACCTTCTCTCAAAAATTTTCATGCAATTAAATGCTTGCCTTTAAGTTACCAGGAGTTATGGTATAGTCCTGAATTGAAATATATATCCTGCATAACTTACCTTGCCGTGGAAGTTTGACTTGCTTTATTGATAAATTTGATTTAAGTTCTCCATGTGACCATTAGCAATTTCTCTGTAATTATGTGAAAAGTTAAAATAGCATGACCAAAGGAGACAGATTCAGGCTTTTTAGTATGTCAAGGGAAAAAGGAAGTGCTGAAAATAAGATTTCTCTGTTAAACCAGAAAAAAAAATGTAAATATTTTTAGTTCAGTCCATTTCTGTTCTTTTTCAACAATCTAATCAATATTTAACTGAATCTACTGTTCTTTTTGGATGGGAGGGGGAATTTATCTGAGTATGGATAGATGAGGGGAAACTGGCTGGGATTTTGTTGGTATTTTTCTTGGTTTTGCTTTTTTGTTGTTGTTTTTAAAGAACATCACCCCTGCCCCTGCCAAGACCTCAGACTTTCTAGCCTGAACTTGAGAAATCAAATGCAGTCAACTTCTGTTGAGCTTCCAGTAGATCACCTAACCCAACTGCAGGCTGCCAAGGAGAAGGACGTCCCTGAGATGTTCTTTGGCACAACTTTGCCCGTCTTTACCTGTTGCCAAGTCTCAATTCCACTTTGGGAGCGGAAGCAGCAGTACTGGAATTTCTTTGCAAGTCTCTCTCATCCTGGCAAAGAGACACAGTTGACTCCATTAGTGATGAACATTAGAACACTGTGTGCCTTTTACTTCAGAAGCTTTTGGCCTTCAAGGTTGCATATTTATTTCTAATCAATTAAGAAAAAATGAAAGAATCAGGAAAAGCCATATATATTGCATGAAGAGATGATATCATAAGTTATCGTGCCTTTTATTTACTAGGGTATTTGGAATACATGTACAAAGACACAAAGCTTGCTGCCATTTATCATTCACTGCCAAAATAGTCTCTGCAAATAAAGCAGCTGGGGGAAAGAAACTTGAGCAGGGAAGAATCCAGCTAAAAGTAACTTCTCTTGGGGAAAAAAAAATATTTACTGCTGACAAAGATGGTTTTTTGGTTCTTTTTTTTAATTGTGTCTCAATTTTGTGATGCACAGCATCACAAATGGCAAATCTACCTCCTGAAACGTTGGCACTGTGAGCAATCAGACTGGTGACTGGGAGAAGGCATGGAATAAAACAACATTGAGAGCAGTAGATTATCTTAATAAAAGCATATGCAGTCATAAGGAAAGTTAGGTATTCTGCTTTGAATTAAATTAGTGCTTGCGAGGTTACTGACCCCCTACTAAGTGAAAATGTTCTGCCTTCTGTGCGATGTCCCCATTCCTAAGCAGACCTGCTGCTTCAGGATGAAAGGATAGCTGGGTGCCTTAAAGTTTACAACACCTTCCTCAGTTCCATCACCTTGTTTTATTTCATGTTCTTGTATTTAAGACAGACCAGAATCTGGCTCCAAATTTTCACCTGATTTAAATGAAGAATGGTTTCCTCCCACTGCAAGAGTGCGATACAAGCACAAACATTTTTAAGCAATAACATTCTCAAAGTATAGAACTACTTTCTTCTTCCTTTATGTTGTGTTATCTGACCTTTCATTGGCATGCTGGTTTAATTAATGGTGCATAATTGCATCCCACTGCTGACAAAAAGCTGCAATGTTGTTTGCTTTTGTTAGTCAGGGCCAATTAGCTGTAAAGTCACCCTTCTGAATTTTCTACGATCAGTCATCACCAGTGCACATTAAAAAAAGGCAAAAAAAACCCTATTTCATCAAAAGGTGGATTTCTCTCACTCCACAGCTGTGTACATAAATACAGCAGTGTCCTTTCTGTCATCTTTTTTTTATCTCAAGTAGGTGATGATTGACAAAGACTCACTGGAGTAGGGTATTGAGTCTTCCTAGAGAAATTGTTCTCTCTAAATTCA
Source organism: Bombycilla garrulus (assembly GCA_013400315.1). NCBI lineage: Eukaryota > Metazoa > Chordata > Aves > Passeriformes > Bombycillidae > Bombycilla > Bombycilla garrulus. Next base: position 565,255 of record VXBU01018237.1, on the reverse strand, counting down.
AAATTTGAAGCTACTGTTAGGTGAGTTTCTTCTTTTAATTAAGGTATTTCTCAATGGGAAAAAATGAGTTGTGTTACTATGTCAGCATGGAGTTTAGACGGGACCCCCTGAAGGTCTCAGCTTCTCTCTAGGCCACAGAACTGCTGTGACTTTTTGTCCCTCTCTGCATATATCAACTCTCATTTTTGATGGAAACCTAAATTTCTTCTGGATGTCAGGATTTGACTTTAAACTAATACACATCAAGTCTTTTTACTGAAGAAACAATGAGCACTTTCTAGTCTAAAAAAACATGATGCAAGATAAGGAAAAAGTATTCTTTTTATCACATAGTTTATTTGTAAACTGTTATTCTTAACAGGTCTTTTTGACTTACTGATTTGGTTTTATTTATGTTCAAATTTTCAAAAATACCAGAGTTTTATTTAAGTGGGTAGATAATGGTAACTGTAATATTGTTGACATCATTACTAGCTGTACCTCTGTATAAGATTTGGCAGCTTTTTCCTTTTAAAAACAGCATTTCTCTTTATTCATTTCAGTGTTATCTGTTTAAAGATAAAGAGCTGAAAAGGCTTACAGATAAAGAAAAACTTGCACTTTAGAAAAGTTGAGCATTGTTAGAAGTGAATGATATGTTAGAAGTGGTCTTTTAAAAATAAGTCTGTATCTGTATTTTGTGCAGGGCAAAATATAGAATGCCTTAAAGCACAGCTGCAGAAGTGTTAGATCTTAATGAAAGTGTTGGGAAGACTTCTGCAGTCACTGTCAGTCAGTCTGTGACCTGCTCAGATTCTAAGCAGAGCAATGATCACAATTGATCATCCGTCCTTGAAATGAATACAGTAAATTCAGGCGTGGGATGTGATCTAGTGAGGGAATGTGGTACTTTTGTTCTTCTCAAATAAAAGTGAGCAATATAATCTGACTGCAAGGAAGATCTATACCCCTCAGCAGAAGAACACATCAAAGCTTTTTATGGCTAGTACAGTTAATTGGACTATTCTAAAAATCTGTATATCAGTCAACAGGCAGGTCTGTTCTTTAGTAACACAGTAAGTGGTGAAAAGTGTAAGTTTGGGTATCTGATCCTCTGTGAAACATTTGTAGGCTCCTTAACTACTGAAAAAAACCTTTAATGGAAGTTCATTTAAGAAACAGAGCACTGGAGTGTTTAAATTACTCATCACATGGGAGCCGTAAGAGGGACTCCCATTATCAGCCTGCTTGCAAAACTGCTTGCATGCTTTCCTTCATTTCCTCTTCCTACACCTTTCTAACACTTGGGTGGATGTTGCATGTGCACACGGCACGAGTGCAGGGGGCAGAAGGGTGTCTGGCAGTGCAGTAACACAAACTGTGCACAAAGGGTTGCTCTGTGGTGCTGTGATTTCTTCTGAAAGAGTTATCAAAGCCTCTGCTGCTCTTAACCAAATATGACAAGAGGCAAATGTCCCAATGCTGAAAACGCTGGAGTCGAAGCAGGGCCTTTGAGCAGGTCAATTATTTCAATTATCTGGAATTCATGATGAAAAACAGCAGCAGCCTTCAGGAAATATGCAAGAGTCTGGCAACTGCTTGATCGGTTATGACAGTCGCTGCCAAATATCATGTCCCATCAGGTTTTTGCAGAGGGAAAGCTTGGAACAGGTGGAATATTTTAGTTACCTCTGCTCCATCACAGCAGAGCTCTCAGGAGCTCCAACAGGCCAGCAATTGCTTAAGTATGACATCACTGGCAAATACCACATGGCAATACGTAATCACGGGGTAGGCAGAGGGGGAGTGCATGGAGCAGATGGATTGCTTCAATTATTTGGGCCCCTTGATGAATAAGAACTTCAACTGCCATCAGCAGATCCTGTGGCAGGCAAGTAATAACAGCACTGCTATGACACAGCTTTAAAATCTGGTGTGGTTTAAGTATTTCAACAGCTGTAAAGCTCAGATTTGTCTTGGCACTGGCTTGACCCACAATCACCTCCAGTGCTGAGGGGGGGAACACTGAGAAAATTGTTTGTGAGTGCTTCCAAGTACTTCATGGTATTTCACAGCTTGTTTTTGCACTGCACAGAGAACACTGACCCAGCACCAAGCCTGTTGTTGGCACCTCTTGATTTTATTGTTTTTCAGGCGTCAGCTGGGGAAAACTAAGGACTATTTAATGTCAGTGCCAGGACAGAAACCAACAGCTTAGATCTGGTTATGAATAAATTCAGGAAGGTCTCAGCATCCAATAAATGATCCTTACTTTTATGTTGTACTAGGTCCAAAGTCTGATAGGCCTGAAATTTGTTGAGAAAAAAATGAAAGAGCATGCTTTCTCATTTTGCCTTCAGTCTTCCTTCAGCCTGCTGCTAACACAGTCTACTTTAATTTCTCTTTTTACATTTATTTTGATGTTAAAACAAGCTTATGATTTTTGGTTTTACAAGAAGCTACGTGGTACCTTATATCGCTCTTCCCTTTCAGCTGAAAGTTTTTATTGACTCTGGTGCACAGAAATCTAGTTTACACATTAAAAGCTAAAGAAAAAAGGACACTAAAGAATTAATAAACTTTAAACAAGGGGAGTTGTTTTTGCAAACCAAATCCCATTTGAGTTTTATCAAATTCAAAAGCTGATATCTGTTTTGGTTGTGCCTTGAAGGCAGAATAGAGTCAATAGGAAGCTTCTGTTTGAGCTAATATGACTTGTTAACATCTTTAAAAAGTTAATGTTATAAAAGATTTTATTTCTAAACCCTTCAATGCCTTTAAATTCACCTCAGCACCTTTGTTTCCTCCCAGTCATCTTGCTTTAACATAATGAGGGGTATTGATTACATTCCATCCAAAGAAAAAGTAATCATCATAAATATCCCTTATCTGACCTGTCTATTTCCCATTGCAGGGGAAATGGCTTCTAATTTGAGATCAAGAAATTACTTTGGATAGGAGCAAATACCACAAACTGATGCAGAATTTTGTGTCTTTTCTCAATTTCCTACTGGTTTGAAATCTGCAAAGTACCAAACACTTGTCACTGCTGGTCATTCCCATCCGAAATCTAGAAATTACTGAGATAACCTTCCTGTCTGCTTTTGCATCTTTACTGTGATGAGTGGCATTTTAATGGCATTCAAGTGGTCACTGCGTGAGAACAGCTTTCCATTTTTCTTCCCTTCCTTTAATATTCTAACCAAACAGTGTTAACTCAGAATAGTTCTAGATCAGGTATAGATTTAAGCTTCTACACAGTCTGCTCTTCTATTCAGATCAGGTTTGTGCGTGCCCCTGTGAGTCAGAATGGTTATAGTTACACAGCTGCCTTGAAAGTGGAAGACTTTAAAATATTAGGGTTGAATTACAGTTTTTCTCACTTGTGATTCACTTAGCTAAGACAGCAGCATGTTTCATGCTTTTCTTGTAGCCATCAAAACTTGAAATTTGCTTTGGAGTTAGTTTGTTGGGGTTTTTTATGGAAGTCCTTCAGAAGCTACAGGTACAGTAATAAAATTAATTCTTTCAAGTCTTGTAAAAAAATTGTGAACATTGACAGCACTGCTTTTAAGGAGAAAGTTTTGTGATGTTTTGTTTTGCTTATTTTTTTGTAAATATGGTGAAGATTGACTCTCCTCTAGTTAGGTCTTTTCATGCTGTTGGAACAAGGCACAATTGACCCTTTGTTCTAGAAACACTTTGTGACCGAGTCTGGCGGGGTGGTGCAATAGGAGAAACTTGGTAACATGCAAAGTAGTAAAACTGAAGTTGCAATGGCTTTAGGTGAAAGAGGGATAGGGAGAGAAGTGAAGAATAAAAAATAGTAACGCAAAAAACTGGATGTGATTGTGGGGAATTAGGCTGAAAAAAGACAGGAGATCCTGAATGGGCAGAGAGACTCTGGACACAAAAACAAAGTTGTGAGTGATGCAGAGAAGAAGGCCAAGACTAAAATCTTAAAGGGTCTCTTGGAATTGAAAAGAAGAGTAGCAGGGAGAGGCTACCTGAAGAAAAAACAACAGAAGATATTTGGACAAAAGGAAGAAAGGAAGAGGTGAATAGATTACTCTGGGAAAATATTTTAAAAAATAAAGGACAGTGAGCTAGATGATCTGGAATAACAATAGACAGGTTAAAGAACGGTACTGGTTTGAAACCAGGATTAGCTGACACTTTTTTTATTCACAAGTTAAAATTGCAGGGCTTTTTGCTTTGTGTTCTATGGCATTATCATGCCCCATTAAATAACTGTCTTGTTTCCTCCCAGAGAAAACTTTGCTTCTCCCTATCCAGTAAAGCAATTTAAGTGGATACAGGAGCTCCTTGTATTCTGGAGTTTTATATTCAAAGTACTTTGTGCTTCTGTAATATACTGATAGGATCTTATATCACAGGTCTTAGCCCCTTAGAAATATTGTCCCAGGAAACCTAACAGGTAGTCCTTTTAAACAGCTGTCAGCACAGGGGAAAAATATTGTGTTTATATGTGTGGTTTTCCAGAAAGGCTATTTCACCTTGGAAACCTTTAGCTAGAGAGTTGACCAAAGCTAAACCTCCAAAAACCATAGAAAAATGTTTCAGTGTGCTGTGGTTTTAATTGAAATATCTCTGCATCCATTTTTCACCTTTGACACAATGCTCTCATACAGTGGTCCTAGAGATAAAGCCATTGAAGATTTTATTTGAAGGAATGAAGATAGTTTTTATTGGTGTTCTTTTAGGATCGGCCACAAGGACTGAGTAATGCTCCCAAAGAAATCCGTTTGGATGAAGATGACTGAACATGCAGATCCAAAGGCCTTTTAGGATATGGTGAACCTTTGGCCTTGGATGAAGAATGTTCTTGGATGAAAGAACTCCAGCTGAAAGACTTTGTCTTTGCCTTTTGCCTTGCAAAGATATGAAAGACAGAAAGGAAGCAAAGATTTGCAGCTGAATTCTTGCAGGGTGCAGTTATGTGGCTGACACTGGCATGCAGCCAGCCTGCCTCAGTACTGTGGAATGTCACGTGCTTGTACCCCTTACCAATCTCCTGGGACTCCTCAAAAGCCTCACACTCTTTTTAATATTTTTCTGCTTTCTATTTGCAAGTTATATTAGCAAATTTTAATTACATGGTTTCTGTAATGATGTTAGCACCTCTGGGGTTTCTGTATGTTATGTGTAGCTCTAAAAGGCAGAAAATACTTATTTATTTTTGGTTCATCAGATTAAACCATGCTTGTACCTGCAATTGAACAGGCAGTTAACTAATAATCTTAGCTTTTCTTCATGGCTAATGACTTGCCTAAGTTTAAAAAGGCAAGAGCTCAGTACCTGAGTCAATGAGCTGACATTCACAATGTGGTCAGCCACGGCTGTCTGGGCATTCAAACAGATTTCTTCCTTGAACCTCTGTGTTAAGTCAATAGGAGGATATCTTTGTACATTTCCTGACTAAATATTCAATACTTGAAACTTGATTATACATTTAATTATTTCACCTCTTGAAGTGTCCTTATTTTCACTTTATAATAAATTGCGGCTCTGTTAGACCAGTTATGTTTAATATCTTCGAATGACTTGAACCACAGTGTTTGCTAAGGTTGACCTTCAAAGTGTATCTGTATAAAGACACATTGCCTAACCACGTTGGTTACCTGAGTAATTCTGCTAATGTGTAAGAAAAACAACTACTGCATACAGAGAAATACTGTACCAGAGCTAAAGGGCTCACTTTGCCTTTGTTTCTCCTTGAATCAGTCCATGTGGAGGGAGGTACAGTGATTTTCACTGTCCTGGGTAGTTATGTAATTTTCCTGTTATCATACCAAACCCAGCATCACAGTTCCTTTTGTGCCATCTGGGCTTGCTTAGTAGGTCTGCAAGAATTTACAGTGTCTCTCTTCTAGATATGCCTATGTAGTCACCACAATTCTCAAAGGACAGACCTGAACAGAAACTCTTACATCAGAAAGTCCATCCTCCTCCAGCGTAGCTTAGGTGAGCCTCCTATCTCTTCCCAGATAAGGACATATTAACTCTCCTAAATATGCTCTGTCACTTCAGAGCTTTTCATCATCAGCTATTTTTTTATTTCCCTCCCAGCTGGTCTAGCTTTACAAATGCAGTTCCAGAAGCTGTTTTTAGCCAAGGAGACTTTTCCATGTGATGATATGGACAACTGCCTCTTAACACCCCATAGCTTTTTACCCGAAGAACTGGGAGACAACAGCCTGTCTTCCAGCTTGTGGCTTTGCTTGCTTTTCTCCTTTTGTCTCCCTGTGTGTCTGTGTCTCTTCCTCTCTCCCTCTTATCTGACCTCAGCTGTCCATACAAACTGTGCATGGCTACTGGAAATGTCAGTTATTGCAGGTTTGGTTTTTTTTTTTGCTGGGCTGATTAATACAAAGTAATTCCTGCTGAGGTTTATATGTGTGTATGTTTGTGCGTGCAAATTGTGAGCGTAAGCTGCTACCGACTTGTAAAAATGCATTGAGCCTACTGCAATGTGTGTATAGATAAAGAAAGCTAGAACATGAGGTACCTAGGTGCTGGACAGTTAAACTCCATTGTTTATCATTGGTTATTAATGTACTGATGCTGTTTTGTTACTGACCAAATAAAAGAAACCCTTACCGACGCTTTTCTGCTGAGTAGTGTGTACGGCAAAGAGGACCAGGGTATTTCTCAAATAGAAGACAAAATACCAGAAGATATGTCTGGCTTGACCAGAGCAATGTGTTTTTACAGTGATCATGCCCAAAATCAAATCAGTCACGGATTAACTTGAAATATCTATGTGAACTTCTCTCAATTGGCCACCATTAAAATTGTGCAGCATTTCTGATTTTGAAAATTTCATCCATGTCAGATAATGTTTTTGTGTGGCTCTGCAGCTTTTCCTGAGATTGAGGCTTCTTCTGTTTCTGGGCCAGCAGGGAAGTATTTGCTCTTTTTACAGAGCTGTTTTCTGTGTGGTTGTAATGAACGCTTTGCTGAAGATAACNCTTCTTCTGTTTCTGGGCCAGCAGAGCTGTTTTCTATGTGGTTGTAATGAACACTTTGCTGAAGATAATGAAGCAGAGAAGTTTGCTGGTCAGGTATGTGGCTTTCAGTTCAGCTTAGTGCTTTGTTCCTCTGATGCTGGAGCTACCATGCTCTATTAAAGATGTGTTGCTGCTCCCAAGAGATGAATAACAGAATTAGACCACAAGATGTTTCCTTTTTCTTGTGTTTTCCAGATATTCCTCATATCCACCTTTTTTCACCTTGTTTTAAGCATCAGTAGTAATGTTGTGTTGGCAAAATGGTGTTACGTGTTCATCTCCTTGGTCTCTTATGTAGCTTCAGCTCACTTGGATAGAAATTCCTATGCTTATTTACTACTACTCTACATAATTAAGAGTGCTGTAAATCCATTATATACTTCTGAAGCAATGTTAGAGAATTCCTAGATAATCTTGCATATGAGAATTTCCCCTTGTATTTCCTGTTTGGTGTTCAATCAGCTGATAGGCCTATCTTTACATAGAAGGGACATGGGAAAAAGGTCTTTTATTAGATCCTGGGGTGGAGGTTTTTTTGTTTTTGTTTTGTTTGTTTGTTTTTGTTTGGGTTGTTGTTGTTTTGTTTGTTTGTTTTTGTGGGGAACTGGTACGTAAAGAATCTCCCTTTTGACTTCCTTTAAACCTGAATTTCTGAGCTTGACTCTTGGTGAGATGAGACTTACTCATCTTTTGTCTAAAAACATTGAGCCAACCTTAAACAGATTTATATGGGGGCTTTCATTCTGCTTCTGTTTTCTTCTGTTTGCTTTTGTTTCTCAAAAGAAAAGCGTAAGGGGTGACATATCTACTCCACACAGAGTATATGCTTGGTATTGGGGATTCATTTATCATGAAGACAAAACATAACAAGATCCTGAGGCTGAGCCTGAAAGTCAGAGAATTTGATCAGGAAAGATGATGCACATTTTCTGAAGCCAAAGTATTTTATTATTGGAATGCATCATTCAGGGAATATGATAGATTTTCCATTAGTGGAAGTCTTTGATCAAAACTGCGTATCTTTCTAAAAGAGGAGCTGTCTCAAGAGCAAGTAGCTGAGCCTGATGCAGAAATTATTGAATGAGGGAGATTTGCCCTTTTCTTTATGCAGGATGAGTCAGATATGGGTGCCATAATGCCACAAGTAGTAGTAGTTATTGTATAAAAGTAAGATTAGACTTTTTCTACAGAGGTGGCACTTGGAAAAAAATTATTAAATAGAGCCTAAAGAACTGCACCTTGTGCTGCTGGCATCAGAGGATGTGTATGACAAATGGCAAAGTTAATTTTAAGGGTAACCTTGTGTGCATGTGATCTCAGTAATGTCTGATGAAGCAGCTGGATGCCTTTGTGTAGGCAGACGACTTGGAAAAAATTTGCAACAGCTTTTGTCTTCAGGAGTCAGAACTATGTGTTCACAGGGTGATGTTACTGTGGAATTTCTTCTTTAGTGGCTGAAACAGTTATCCAGAAAGACTTGGGGGCTCTAGGTCCTTTTCAGGCTGTAAGGCTTTAGCTATCATAACAATATCTATGTTGTGAGTATGGCACAGTCCCTTAATTGTTGCTGGGGCACTGGAGTTGCCAGTGGTCAGAAGCGCAGCAAGAGAAAAAAGTCCTGGCAGCCTGGAAATTAGGGCACCAACCTCTGCTGGCAAGCAGAGAGTAAGAGATTTTGCTTCTGGAACTATTTTTTTAGGGGAGGTTTATTCTGGGTTTTTTGTTGATTTTTCTTTTGGTTCAGTATTTGATGTGGAGGAAGTTGCTCCTCAGGCTTGGGCCATGCTTTTTCCAGAGTGACAGCTGAGGCCTACAGCCGTGGCACCCGTGCTCCAAGATAAGGCTAAATTGGCTGGATTTCAGCTGGATGTGTCCACAGGATTCCCACTAAGTAGAACCCTGCTATCACATGACGCCTGTTGCAGGATTTAGTCACAGCATCATCTCCACCACTGCTGGATTACAAACTTGTTATATCCCTGGGCCCTGCATGAGCTTAGTGCTGGACAGAACAACTCCCTTTGGAAATGATGGTTTTAAATTTAGCCAAATTACAGAACTGATCTTGCAAACTGAGATGTCTTATAAATGTTTCTGTGCAATCATAGCCTGCCCATTGCAACATCTTACTCTTCTTAGTTCTTGCTACTGGACATAGTTAATGAGAATCTTTTCATGCTACAGAGCCTGCCTCATAAATTAGGCTATTTTCAAACTGTTGTGGTTTTTACAGGTATCTTAATATAATTTCCATTTGTTTTCCACAATTTCAGAGATGGTTTAGAGGTGTTTTTCTGCCCTGGGTAGTAATTCTTTTTCATTCGTGGAAGTATGTGATGGTCACTGACCTCCCAGATCTTATCTTGCCTTTTTTTTTTTTTTTTTTTCTTGTGTGTTTGCATATCTGACCTGTGCAGAGACAACTGAAACTGGAAAAAGCTTCAAAACCTTCTTTTGTCTTTCTGCAGCAGAAAGCCCATTTTAGGCTTCAGAGATGAAGTTAGTATAGGCCTTTCCCTTAGCCCTCTCCCATGATTTTGACCTCATCTAATTAATAGCTTTGGGTTGATTTTTTAAGCAGTGCTGTTACTTATCCCACATCTCTTTAGCTTCACTTTTGCAGCCTCGATTTTTAGAGAAGAGATATCAGAGAAATTACCAGGTTATGACTTCGTTTGTAATAATCTCTTGCCCTACTGGATCTCTTTTCCATCCTGAGGAAGTCAGGACCTGCTTTTACAATGTGTATTTTTATTGTGGAAGTCTGTTATTGTAAACGTGGTCACGTTATTAACTTTTATTGATAAATGTCCAACACTCCTCCTTCTGATAGGAGCAGAACTGTGCTTTCATGAGCTGCTATTGCTACGAGATGTGGGAGGAAGGGGGAGAGAGGGAAAAAGAGCAAGAGGATCTGCAGGGACTGATTTTCCTCTGGGAGTTAGGGAAAGATTTTCCTTCATCACATTAGCAGGTATGTTTTGAGAGCCTGAGAGAGGCAGTTTGTTCCTGGAGAGTTTCTGCAGGCAAAGCATGAACTGTGAAAGGCTCTTGGCACCAGGACCAACCACGGCAGCTCTGCCAGTCTCGCTGTCCCTTTCTTCTGTTGTCCTATGTGCTCCTGGCACGTCAGAGCCAGCTTTGAAGGCAGAACCTTTTAGGGTGTACAAGACCAGGCTGCAGTTCTGGAATTGGTCTGTAATTCTTCTTTGTGTGTTGAGCTTCGTAACAAGACATGCTCCCTCCTCGTTATTGAAATGCCACATTTTGACACTTCTCCTTGCTATGAACTTTACTATTCTGTTGCTCTTCAACAGTGCTTCAAAAATCTTTAAGGTCCCTTCCAACCCCTTAACATTGTATGAGAAGTTCTTAGCTATGGTAAAGTAGGTATGTGCTTCAGAGCCTTACAGCTGACTGACTTCGTGTTGCTCCTTCCAAGCAAGAAGGGTAAAATGTAGCTTTTAAAAGAGCAGAAGTCAGTCTTGAATATTGTGATTTTTTTATTTTTTTTTCCCCCCAGGTACAGTTAGTGTCACCTGGAAGCTTTGCATGGGGCCTTGGAGGGAAATATGAAGTTAACATGCAAATTTGGGGAAAACATGTGTCCTCATAAATTCTGTCCCAATGTTTCTATGGAAGTTTTTACCCAATTTTCAGGAATTGCTCTGGTAATTTAAGTATTACTTTTGAATATTCTGAGCTGAGATGCCAGAGGAAGACCCTGTATTATTTTATGTCGTAACTTATATCTTAGTTCTTGCATAGCAGGATTTTTCTAGATGTGAGTATGAAAACAAGATGTGAAGTGCTTTAATGACCATGACTTAGCAGATGTTTCTTTTCTCAAGAAAACAATCTTCAAAATTCATTATTCCCATTTTTCTCCTTCATCCCCTCACTTCCACCTCACCCCCAAAGATTTCATTGCCTTCTCAGAAGAATATTTACTTTGTGAAAGTATCCACAAGAAGAGAGGCTAGAAGTGGTAGTCAAGTGATTGGCTTCATTTTGTACCAAGTCATACACAATTTAGTTTTCAGATAACACAAGAAAAACCCCAAACAAGCCCAAAATGCAATATAAGTTGTCAAAAAGCTGACACTCTAAATACCAGAAAATATTAACATCTATTGTCAAGAAAAATACAAAGTATGAATCACTCCATCTCCGTGACACATTTCAAAACTGCTACACACAGCACAAACTATAGTGCTTGATGCTATCAGGGATAATAGTACTTGAGAGTTCCTCTCTCTGAGCGCCCAGCCTTGCTACTAAAATGGTTCAATTGTCTTGGCTTACCCTCTAGAGCTGCAGAAAAAAATTACGAAGATTTTCTGGGGCTGTCTTTGCTAAAAATGAAAGCTGATAAAGAATTATTGTTAATAACATCGATCACAGGGACAATAGTTTCATGTTTTTGTGTTACATTCTTATTGTAAAACAAAAGTTATATCTACATTTAAAAATATTGATTTATTTTCTTGGTACCTTGCAGAATATTTCTAATCTGATACGCACTTTTTTATCAGTTCAGTTGTGTCCTACACAAGCCTGTATTTTAATTCCTTCTGTTGTCAGGTTCCTGATAGACACATCAGGAATGATTCCTGTGCTCAGCAGCCATGTCAGTCCTAAACAGAAGAGTCAGAAATATGTCAAAGAAGGCTAAAATATAAAAATCTTGCCTGTCTGAAAAGCTTATGAGGAATTGTCCTCCTTTAGCAAGGCCATCACCTTTGATTTTTCTTGCATTGCCCTGAGCTGGGGGTCTCCTGTGCTTTGAGCAGGGCAGGAACAGGTTCAGGGAGAGCTGCAGGAGATGAAAGTCATTCTCTAAGTGGCCCTGTGCTGTCAGCACCTTGTTTCAGTTCCAGGGAGAGCAGTGAGAGATGAGTATCCAGAGTGGTTCTTCCTGTCTGTTCTGGAACAGAGCAGTTCAACTTGGCATTAATAGAGGGGGGAAAAAAAATAGTTGTAAAGATTTGTGTGGGGAAACCACTGTTATTTCCAGAGAACACTATTCAAAAGAGAAATAAGCACAACACTGGAAGATTTTAAATTATGTAGGGGGATTGTTGGGAGGAGATATTTGTTTTATTTTCTTGAACTCTGTCAGGCTTGATGCTGTCACTGCTTCTCTGGGATTTAACTAGTTTTAAAAAATCCTCATTTTGGGGGGGTGTTTGGTGTTTTTTTTTTTTTTACTTGGTGTTTGTGGTTAGCTTTTGGGTGTTTTTAGGGTATTTTAGCTGGAGTTTTTGTGTTTTGTTGTTTTTTTCTTGTTCAGGGAGGATGAGTTGTTTGACTTGTTTTGTTAAAGGAAAAATAATCACAATTCATTTTACCTCTAGGGAAATTCAGACATAGTAGTCGAGAAAGCACTGTGACATTAATCCTGTATTTATTCTATTTATTATTCATATAAAGAAAGAAATGTAATTTCTGCTTTGAGTGCTGACTTTTACCCTAACTGCAGGTGTACAGTTCCTGCCTCTGTAATGAAAAGTTAGACAGAAGAATCTCTGGGAAGGGTGGTTGCAAAACCCCTGTGGTTACTGAATGCTGAAATGGAGCAGGTAGCAAGAGGGAGGAGAGGGTATAGAACATCATAAGGCCTGTAATAAATAAATTGTCCTACCTGAAAATAAGACAAATTAATTGTAAATAGAAGAGATTTGGATCCTTACCTAGGTTGTCTGGCTTACAGAACGTGTCTTTGAGGATGGAAAGGTCACTGTAAAATCGCTTTCAAAATAGAAGGGCATGGTTTCTGTGTCTCTGGTGTTAACTGCAGTATTAAAAAATACAGACAAAAAGGTGGTTTTTTTAAATTATGTTCTGTTTAGGTTATTTTCATTATTACAATGTCCCAATTGCCTCCAGCTGTTCATTAAGGAATGCAAATAGTGTGCAACTTGCAGGTTGTTCTTTTGACCCTGCACATATAAAGCCTCTGAAAAAGGATGGCAAGGAGCTGATTCTGTTCAGTTTTGCATTTTCACCAACAGGATTGCATCCCTTTTATCCAGTCCCTGATGCCTGTACGGAATTCTAGGAGTCAAGGGACTTCCAAGGGCCATTAGAGACAGAATTACAAAGAGCCCAGCTGAGTGTGCAATTACTACAAAACCTTTTTTCTTAAACTTGTTAACTTGAAGACATTTGGTGTGGATATAATTAGAGTAGAATGGGAGGCAATACAATTTTTTTTCTGGTTTTAGAGAGGTCTGGTGAGAGATTGCTTTTGTCCAGCAAGATCTACTTTAGTTCCTTTGTTTGGTGAAAGAGTAGAGGATGGTGCTACAATTAAATCCAAAGACATTAAAAGGGCAAATCCCACTTTTTTTTTTAAGGCGGAAAATTGCATATTGGATATGATGGTGCAATACAGTAGAATAACTTCCAGAGACAATTAATGTAAGTACTGCTGTTGGAGAGAGGTGAATGATGTAGGTTGAAAATTATGGTTGAGAATATGCAATCTGGAGCAAGACAGTGCTGAAGGAACATTAAAGTGGCCTGTCGGTATGGTCTGATTTCTACCATGACTTTGTGTTATTTTGAAACTTCTCTTTGGCAGAAAGCAGGATTGTGCGAAGTGCTGATGATATAAGCAGTGTGTTGGATGGTATAGCCTGAAAATGAATACACTAAGAAATGTTCAAATCAAATGCAGTTGTGTCCAGGAGGAAACAATTTGCATCAGAAGTGCTCTGTAGCTTGCTGCACAGGCTTGGCAGCCCACACTCCCTCTGCTCTGTGTTATCTCATTAACATTATTATTTGGGAGCCAGAGTCAAACACTTATATTGGGTAATAGTTATGACTACTTGACACAATGTCAGTAAAATGCATCTTTTTTTTAATGTAATTAGAATTTTGACAGGAAAGAGAGGAAGAGGCAGAAAATGAGAAATTAGTTATTTCCTGTACCTCTGTCACTGCACACATTAAGCTTCACTGGTGCATTTTGCATGATCTCATGGCAGCCCCTTCACAGCAGCCTGATCACTGTCAGATTTAAAGACAGGATGAGCCAAACAAGGGATGATGAGTTAGAAATGTTGCTGGTTGGAACAGTAGACCTTTTAGATTTTCTAAATCACAGGAGGTCTGAGACAGAATACTGTAATTCTGATCTTGCTGAGGATCTGGGATTGTAAAAATAGAAATTTTTAATAAAACTACCCTAAATTTTCAGGTACAAATTTGCACTCAGTAGCCTGGAGTAGAATAACAGTGAAATTTTATTGCCAAAGGGAAATCAGTTAATTCTTTATAAGGATTTGGGATCATAATAAAATAAAGTTTGTATCGGGGTTTTTTCTTTCCTCTTTCAGTAAAAAGTGGTTATTTTCTCCTTTAAAAGAAAGACTAATTCGTAAAGTCTTTAATATGGAGCTCAGATTTCAGAGGTCAATGATCTCTGAGTACAGGCAGACATCTGCTACCAGACCTCCATCTGGGACAGATACTGGTGAGGCTAATGTGACTAGGATAAAAAAAAAAGAAAAGAAAAAAAAATCTAGTTTTTCCTGTGTCATCTTGGAAGGAGCCATTCATTAAGAAGTGGCATGTCTGCTTATAAGAATCAAATAATAAATAAGGTTTTCAGCTAAGTACATTTATTCAGCACTACTCAAGACACTATCTAAACCTCCTCATAGGGTTTAAAAAATCAGATTAATTTATTAATTCTTTCTCTTATTGATCTTTGCATAATTTGATGAACTGTTATGCTCAATTTGGATTGTTATACAATTGCAATTCCAGGTGAAATCAGAATTCCCAAGGGACAAGTGCAAGCATGTGCTAAGAAGAGTAGAAGAGTCCTTACCCTGACATGTTTATTTTGTAGTTGGTCAGAAGTGGGCAAGGAAATGGAAACACACAGAGGTGATGTTACTTAACTAGGGTCACAGAACAATTAAGTGGCAGAGCAGAGATTTTTCCCAGCAAGATTTCCTGAGATGATCCAATCATGTGAGGTTGAACTCAGCAGTCTGGGATTTCTCCCTCTGCTTTAGGTAGAGATCTGATTAAGAAAAAAAAAAAAAAAAAGAAAAGAAATTTGCTCAGAGCAAAACACTGAAAACACTGATTCAGATTAAGTAATCAAGAATTAATTCCTTCTCTTGGTTTCTCTATTCCTCCATTTTTCTTTTTCTTTGCAGGAGTCACATATTGCTTCCACATATAAAATTGTTCCAATCATATTTTAAGTTCCAAAGTGGTTATGATAGGTTACTTCTAATTCTTGACTGGCACCTCTTGAGTTTTGAAGTAATTAATAATAGCCTTATGATACTACTGCCACTCTAGTTTTCTTCTAAGATCACTGAAATTGGTATAAAAGCCTCCCCTGTTCTTTCCTCCCAGGCTTTTGGTAAAGGTTATACTAAGTTACTTTTTTGTGTGGTCCTTCCCCAAGCTTGAATCGCAGAAAAAAAAATCCACTTAATTTGTGTATTTCACTGTAAGTTGAACCTGAATTTTGATAGCAAGTACTTAGGTCAATATTGCATCTTGCTAATGATCTCTGTGTTCAAGTGTGTGTTTTGTTCTTCGGGCTAATGCTGCAATCAATATGTGTGAACTCGTCCATTATCTGTTTGCACTGTATTATTCAAACTTAAATGCTGGGTTCTCTACGATAATCTAAACAGAACTCAGTAACCCTGCACTGCTCAGTAATCTCCTTTTCCTAACTCATGTCACTCTCTTTTAATCAGATAGTCTGATTCACCCTCTTCCTCTGACATTTCAAATCCCTGGCAGCATGCTATGTTTAGACAGTGTCATGGCATTTTCTGCGGATGACGATAGAAACGTGTGGGTTTTTTGGTGTCTCATGTTAACAGATGTGTATGGCTAGATAGTAATCAGGTTAATTAGAATGAAGTGAAATAAATCTCAGCTTGAAAGGATCATGTTCCACTGGAACTGCTGTTGTGGCAGATATAGCAGGTGGAGCTTGGGTTGAAAAGTCCCTGAGACGTGGGTTGTGCCGACCTAAAGCACAGCATTTCATCTCCCAGCTGACAGCAGCCCAGGCTTCAATCTACAAAACCCAAGTTTGTTTTCTGGTTAGTCATAGCTCTCTGTACACTGGGAAAAAAAGCATGCTTGAGACTGCAGTGACTCAACCCAGAAAGTTTTGTTTGGAATTGCCCCTTCATGTAGTGATTTCTCCAAACATAGATCTGGTTGCTCTTAAATCCATCAAACCTTAATAAATAAGGATGCAACTAATCAGGTGATGAGTACAGATTTCTCCTAATTAAGTAAATTAATGCAATCGTGAAATGCACTATTCCCTGAATTCTCACACCCTATTCTCTCAAAATAATGTTTTCAAAAAAATGAGGGGAAAAGTTCCGTAGGTGTAATGTTTCTTTCCAAAGACTAAAAATTGCCCGTACTTTTTCAAAGATTAAGCTTATACTGATGAAAAAGTCGTGGGAAAAAAATCAATTTTATTTTTTCAGTGTTCTAACAAGATTTACCAGTAAAATTTATGTGGTTGGTAATATTAATGGCATGAAATATGTGGGGAAAGGAATGAAATTAAGAAATGTACACATTTTGAAGAAATGTACGAGTATATAAAATGAGCCAGGTTGGATGTTTGCTGGATTAAACATCAAGCATATGGTGACAATTTCTGTCACTGGTTATTTTATAAAACAGGGAACTGCAGAGAAGCATCTGTTGGCACAGTTTTCAAACAGAGGGACTGTGTCTATCTTTTGATGTATCCTGTATTAGAACAGCACTCTCGGAAGGGTCACACTGCTATTCCCAAATGTAATCCATGGAACTTTTTGTATAGATTTCACTTTGCACACCAAGAATCATGCATTTTAAATAAGTGGACTCTCCTCTAGGCATGGAGGTTATGGAACAATTCAGTGGAATGGCTGTAAGATGTCATATATATGTGTGTGTGTGTGTGCGTGTGTGTATATATGTATACGGTCTGTGTTTGCTTGAGACTGTGCTGTGAGAGAAACAGCAGCTACTGCATTCTCAAGGCAATGGCAACTTATTTTTATAGCTGTTGCCAGAGGTGTTTGTGTGTGTGTGGATAGTAAAGGAAAATATATATTGTGACTGGAAATGGACATCTACTGTACCACTGTTATCAAGCCTCTAAAGCCTCTCTGATTTCTCTTACAAAGCTCCATCTTTTTGCCTGTTCATTACGTGTCTAAGTGTTACTTATTTTTTATTTTTTTTTTTTAATTCATTGCTTTCAGTTAGAAAGTGAAGCAAATTAGCAGGTATTTGCACCATAGGTAGAACAAAGCATCTGCACAGCTCTATGGAAACCCCTCAACAAAATTACTGAAACTTTCTAGCATTGCAGTAACATAAGTACGCCATCCAACAGACATAACTGACAGCTCTATAATTTTACTTTCCAACATAATGTTCTTGGAACCTCATAAAAATTCAAAATGAATTCTTGCTAACAAATCCACAATACTATATGTAGTTATATCCTCCTCAATTGCCACTGAGAATTTCCTTTCAAGGCCAATTTAAAAGTAGATGGAAAGAAGGTCAAATATCATTTAATCTTGATAAATGTCACCAAAAAAATGGGAAAATTGTCATTATAAATTGGATAGATACATTTCACACTGTACTTTGAAATTTTTACTTGTTGTCTATAGATCAGTGATGTGCAAGTCACTGGAAAATGTATTGGGGAGTGATTCTTATACTGATAGAAGTGTGTGAAAACCCACTAATATTTCATAATAGTGGCATAACAGGGGAATAATTGACTGTATCTTGTCATATGGAAATACCTTATAATCTAACCAGAAATCAAACATAATCATATTAATCTATATGAGGTGTTTATAAGCTGTCAGAAATTAAGTCATAGGAGAATAATACTACTTCATAAATCAGTGAATGAGATCAGTTAAATAAAGTGCTGAGGTTTTTGTAAGGGCACATGGAGTGTACTTTGCTCTTTCTTGGCTTGCACCCTCTCTTTTTTATCCTCCTGTTGGGATTTTTCTTCTACTGGTAGAATGTTTAGAAGGAGGAATATATAAAACATAGAATTTATGAGAGCTTCTGACATTTATGGTATTTTTGATTAACACTTTTATTAGTCTTGTCTGAAAAAATAATTCATTATTTCAGCTTTTCTTTGTAGTTCTCTAAAAAGCTGCCATGATCATCAAATAGATCAGGGCATGCAATAAAAGCCATACTGCCAGTAGTAGAACATACTGTCATATAACCATTAAGACTGTTCTAAGAGCCAAAATCTTGGAACTAAAAGTATTTTTAATGACTTGAAATTGCTTGAAGTGCTTTCTCAGAGTGAAGAGTGCTGATTTATTTATCTAGTGTACTTACCTAAATTAATTTGGATAGAACTACTTTGGTTTTAATCCTCTTAAAAGTGAAATTTATGGTAATATTTTTTTGGTGGCATATTATATAATGTCTGAAGGAAAGAGTTAAATAGTACTGGGCTGAGCATTGTCATTACATAAGAAAATGTGAACAAACTGTCCATAAAAGCGTTAAGCAGTGCATCTTACCTGGATCACAGTAATAATTTTCAGAGGTGACCTTGCAGGAAATGCAAATGTCAGTGCTATCTTCTCTCTATCTACTTTTAATTAGTGTTTTAGCCCGGCAAGTCAGTAACTCAAGTACATAAGCAGCTGTTTCAAGTAATTGTGTATCATATCCAGGTGAATTAATTTATTGTTGCAACTTCCTTTTTCTTTAGCATACTTCCTGAGAGGAAGATTTTATGATTTCAGAAAAAGATCTCTTTTTCATTTCTCCACTTTCTGTTCTAGCATGTGCCGGCCCAATGAAACCTTCCAGTTCTTGTGTCACTCACAACTGAAGGTTACTATGGCAGGCTGTGCCAAATTTATTTCCCTACTTAAATGTGTCAGTTTTATACAATCTCTGCCAAAACAGCAGGTCCTGGGAATCTGGTTCTAACTGCAGGAAACAGCAATGCCATGGAGCTCTGGAGGCACGTGGGGCATTTTCCTTGCTGTGCACAAGTAGTGAGAGGAGTTACTTTGGCCTCCTGGTTTTCTTCAGTTGTAAAGTTGCGGGGGGGTTTTAGGTCAAGGAGGATAAAGAGCTCATATATTAAAAAGCCTCTCCCTGGTAGGGAAGTAGAGGTCATTTTTCTGCAACAAACCCTACTCTTCCAGAGAAAACTCAAGACAAGATGCTTAAGAGGTTGGAGATATACATCCTGCTTACATAAAATTTAACTCACCAGCCTGCTAATCATGTACTCTGTAGGAAAAGAAAGATTTCCCAGAAAAGCCATATATTTTATTAAACTAACTAATGTATTTCTGAAATAAAAACCAGGCCAGCTTTCAGGGAAACAAGACCTCTCGAAGTCTGCAAAAAGAAATTACAGTCTTCCAGTTAAAAGCAGGTCATAAACAAGTTTGATTGGTGTAACATAAATGGTTAGTTTTGGTGAAACCAGCTCCCGTAAGCAGAAATGCAGACTAGGTAAGGAATGAGCAGTTTGATGTTCTTGGCTGGTTAGCAGCAATGCTGGCTCTCAGTATTTTCAGTCCTCTGCATCAGGCTCTACCATTTACACCTTTTACCTGTGCACTTTTACTTGTGCCCTCAACTGCTTGAAGAATAACTCTGTGAAATGAATTGAGGAAGCATTCTACTCTAAATACCTCACTTTGCCTCTCATTTTTTTTTTTTTTCCCCTGCATTATTTTTAAGGTAGATTGCAGCAGTGCAGCTTTCAGGGTGAATGGCTGTGCTGGGAAATCTAGCACGGAAACGTTCTGTGATGCAGAGATGACAAAGGAAGAACCAATCCTCAGCCCAAGAGCTGAGCGGCCAGTGTAGAGGGAATTTTAAAGGAGATGCTGTGCTCTAAAGCTGGTATCTTAACTTCATCTCTTCTTCCATCTGAAATAATTTACAGTGATTTTTTTCACTAAAGTACCACCAGCAGAAATGGGGTGCCATAGCACATGCTGCAGAGGGATATATCTTTTAGCCTCCAAACTAGAATTCAACACTGTCATTAAGACAGATTTTCAGAAGTATCCAAAGGCCCTTAGGGCCTGAATATGTTTGGCAGGAAAGAAGGGAACTGGAGCTCAGGTGCAATAGAGCAAAAGTGTCTGTTAGAAAAAATTGAATTAATTTGAGTTAATGGCCTTTCTTCCATACTATCTGAAGTATTCAGTGTATCTACAGCTCAGTATAAGAGCTTTTTCATTGAAGACAATAAGCTAAAAGGCACTATAAATTATGAGAAGATTTACTGATGCACAACATGATTGTTTGCATCCACTTGAGGGGAAGAAAAGAAAGGGGGCCTAATTGTCCTAATACATGGAAAGCAGCAGCAAATCTGGAAAACAGTCCTTCAGCACTCAGCCCTTTTCATAGCCACTCATATTATGTGTAGGCAAGTTGATGGAATAGAGTTTAAACCTCTGCAAGAAAACTTGTTCATAATACAATTCTATTTATTGCTTTGAGTTTCAGGGTTCTTGGCATTCGTGGGTTTTGTGTTTTTTTTCTGATTTAAGGCAGTAGTTAACAAAACTTGGATGGTGGCTAACCCTAACCTTTGTGCTTTATTGTTACGAGTGATCTTTAACTTCCCCCTTTTTTCCCTTGTTGCTGTGAGCTCGCTCTGGTGTAATTTGTTCAGGGTGGTGTGTGTGGAAGGGTGGCAGCCACCTGGGCTGTGTTTCCACAGGAGTTCAGCACAGACCCCTTGTTGTTACAGGAATCAGCAGATGGAGGTGCCAACAGCCAGGGACAGGGTTGGGGACCGGCTCTGGCTTCCTTGGGACACAAAGCCCCCAGGCCCCTGTGGCTGGAGAAGAGGAGCACAGGCTGGCAGCCCTTTCTGAGCAGGAGAAAAGCCAGTGCTGCTTTGGTGGCAAGTGCAGGGGGTTTGCCTCGCACCTGCCTCACAATCCCTTGCCGGTAATTTCACTCCTCTGAGGAAATGAGGAGCAAAATGCTCACTCCTGTGAGGAAATGAGGAATGCTTTCTCTGCAGCACCTCAGCTTTCCCCTTCCCAAGGTGTAAGATGTGACACTGAGGACATGGCTAAGCTTCTGAAGGCAGAGCACAGCAAACATCACTTGCTGTGTAACTTTGAACAAACACAGCAAACTCCTCTTCTGACACAAGGTCTTGTTTGGGGTACAAAAGCAGATATGAGAGCAAAACAACCTAAATATTTACTGTTTAATCAAAGGTGAATGCTAGTCCATCTATAATACACAATTTAATTTAATCTATCATAAAATCCTATCTTTTATGGCATTTCTCTTTCCTTGGCATTGCTTTTTAGTTAGAGGCTCCCATCCATTAATTTGCCTGAGGGAAGAGGAGACTCAATTCCTTCATAAGATACAAACTGTTATGTTTGTAAGTATTCTCTGTAATGTACATATTCACAGATGAAATTCATCAGTATTTCTTACTTCTTCTTGCATTTATACACCAGTTGTTCCCAACTTTTAATCTTGCCATAAGATTTTTATAGATTTAATTCCATTCAGAATTTTAAAATTATTTGACATAGCTGTTGAATGCATTATTGTCCTCATTTCCAAAAAAATCACTTTAATAATAGCCTGCTCACTTTTAAGAAAAGTTCACTTTAAAGGAATAGGCTTGTTATAACCTAAGTTTATAGGCATTTTTCCCAGCAGGCTACCTACTGACTTAACATTCAATACCAGCTGCAACTGTAATTATCCTGTAAGATCTTCAGATATCAGGAACACTTGAAAGTTTCTCACACTAGCGAATTTTAAGCTTTACTAATTACTGTACATCGTCAACAAAATCAGTAGTGCACCTTCTTGTTTTATTAATTGCAGGGAAATAATCTGCATATAGGAGGAAGGGAGAATTACCCAGCTAGTGGCTCTTACACAACAATAACATAACTTTGGTGTGTTTTCAAGGAGTTCACTCCTTCAAAAGAAATGGTCAAGAGCTGTTTGGGGATTTTTTTACTCTGAGATTTTGTGAAAAATTTCTTAAAGGAAAGATATAGCTTAATGCATAAATTTTGTAGAATGACTGACGAAGTCGAAACTTAATTTCAAGAAGCACTAGGGTTTGTTTAACTCTGTATTTTTAGTATCCAGAGTTACTGAACCAGACTTTACTTAATTAATAACTATAGGATGTGAGGCAGTTCCAGTGCTGCTTTTTCTATTAACTTGCAATTTCCTCTAGGAAATGAATAAACTGGGGGTTGTGGGGGAGGGGGGAGGCATGGCTGCTGAGAATAAATGTGGCACCACCGCACATTGCCAAATTCATTTGAACGAGTTAAAAACCTTGGGTTATAAATTGAGTAAGTTCAATTCTGTAGCTTATGGAACACGTTTTGTAGGAAGAACAAAAGCAGAATTTCCAAGATGAATAAGGACTGAGATTAGAGAAGCCAAGAGATCATTTGTAAATGTTCATTAAAAGGGGACTCCCATATTAAAATTCACATGGTAGTTTATCACTATCACTATCAAAGCCAATAAACATAAAATGTTGAGACATATTTCAAATAGAATTCCCTTTTTTCCAATGTAAAACCTATTGTTTTAATTGAATTTGTATTATGTCACTGAAAGCAGCATCTGGATTGCTCCAGCTGATAATTTTGTAAGGCTTGCTCTAGACAAGAGTTACCTTTGTTTGGAACTGAAAATCTACCAGGGAAGTGTAAAACTGCTGAAGCCTGTGGCTATTTCCCAAAACTTGTGTTAGATCTGGAGGGGCTGAACCTTTCCAAACATTTTCCACATGGCTGAAGAAGAACAATACTAATACTTGGTGCTATTTAATGAATAACTTAGTCATAGTTTTACCCATTAAATTCAGGATACTGATGTTTTTATTCTGTGTTTTAAATGCTCTGATTCCAGGAGGCTATAACTTATTTATAGGAAGGTTTTGTAGTTAAGTCATTCAATTGATTGTAGGGACTCTTAATTGAAATGTATTGTTTTTAAATCTTCTCCATTAAGAATATCACTGAAGCAGAAATGTTATGTGTTTAAGCACCTCAAACACTTTAAAATTTTCAAATTAAATATTTCAGGACATACATTTCTTCCTAATGTTAGTAATTTTCAGCATATTTGAATAGAAAAAAAAATCATACTTCCGTAATATATAAACACCTACTGAATGTGTACAGTGAGTTTTCCACAAGCACTACCTATTGTCTTTATTTATAGTGCATATTCAGAAAATATGATTCTTGAAACCAAAGGAATTAGACAGAAATAAGACGTAAGACTGTACTAATCTCATGTTTGCTGCAGTAGTTAATTGAATGCTAGTGGAGTTCTGTTCTAGAAACCGCCACCTACAAAATAAGAGTTTTTATTATCTACATGTATTATGGGTTTTTATTATCTACATGTAACCTCAGGGAAAAAAGAATCTTCTGTGGTAAAAATCACAGTGTGAGTTTCAGTGTAGTTTCTGATTTAACTTGCAATCTTTGAGAACTCATCCCTGCTCCCCATTTTGTGGTATTAGACACTTGTGGTCAGTGCCTGTGTTTATAACACCACAGGTTCACCAGAATGTGGATATCACTTTAACACATTTATCTTTTGTTTAATTTAAGTTCTGTATAACTATCTAGTCATGTACCTGAAATTATTTCTTGTTCTTGATTAACATGTGCTCGTGAGTTCATCTGAGTGTGTCTTGTTATTAAGCTTCTTTATTAAACTCACCTTTTAATTTCCTGAGTTAATTAAAGATTTCTGTTATTTTTACAATCTCCCTGGTTGTGTGATGGCAAGTGTAGTGTGTTGTACTCATTTGGTTTCTTGTAATTTATCATGCTGTCAACGGAGCTGTTGAACTTTTACTTTGTGTTGAGGTATTAGTAATGAGTGACTGAAACGAATGATGTTATAATAACTAACATGTATTTGTAAATGATATTAAAGGGCTGCCTTTATTTCAAGCTGAGCATAGACATTGAAAGAAAAGTGACATTCCATCATTTTTGTCTTTGTCAAGAAAACAGTATAACAGCGTTGGTTTAAATTTAATTTTCCTTAGTTCTAAAGAGCTAACTTTTTTTTTTTACATATTTTCTTCTTGTAATATGTAATTACATCTATTTTCTTTTACATCATATTTCTGTATTCTGCTTTTATTATGTATCTAGTGGAAGAGCACCACTTACTTCCAGAGTTTTGGGCTATGTGATGCACCTTCTTAAAATTTTGGATATTTGGAATTTTTAGAGAAATTGTTGTAACCAAATATAGGCCCCAAAAAAATCATATAATATTTTAGCCTTAATGATTAAAAATTTAAAAAAATTTAAGCATTTAAAAATCTTTCCCTAATCATTATGTGCTGCAGAGATGTTGATGGTGAAAGCACTGGATGCCTGTGTCAGTGGAAATTATAGAACCTGGGTACCAAAACCCAAGGAACTAGAAACGCATGCTGTGTAAAATCCCTATTATTTATCAAACACAACTCAGGACAGGAAAAATTGTGGATTTTTAATGCAAGTTATAAATTAAATGATAAAATCATGTACTCTGGGATGACCCTGCTTGATCAGGACCCCATTGTGGTCCCTTCCAACCTGGCCCATTCTGTGATTATGCAGTTGAATTAACAGAAAGTGACTTTATATTCAATGATTAAAAAAAAAAAACAACAACTTTTCTGAGGGGAAGAATTACATATTTCTAAATTACTTCTTTTTCATAAATGTATAATGCATTTAGAGTGGGTAATTTTGTGATGTCAGTTAGTTCTATGCTTTCTTCAGCAGGACTTGCATAAGCTGTGACAGTCAGGAATAATGTGGCCTTCCTAAAGTGAAATTCATTGAACGTTGTCATCTTTTCTATGTGTGTGAACAAGAGTTTGGGAGGACTTGCATTACTCACAAATGAGCAGTATATGAGTTTTAGATCACACCAAACAATCATCAATAAAAGCTCTGTAGATCACATATATGTTTCACAGCAGAAAAAAAGTGGAAATTAGTGACTGTTGTATGGGTTTACTTCTTGTATTCTTAGATTATAAAGCTAATCCTTTCACTTGTTCCAGCCTACGAAGCAGGCTGTTGTGTATCTTAGTGGAATGCTGTGAATCTCCCAATTTAGGTTATCCAACCTTTACTTTCCAGCTCCTAGGACCATTAGGTAGGAGGCCCAATAGTGCTCACTGGTGCTAAGTGAAGTGTACATACCATGAGCTCTTAGATAGGTTCCGGATTTTTAAAACTGAGAAGTGCCTTGACATTTAGAGCTGGGAAAAACTGTTACGAAACATATTTAGATATTTTTAAAATCAGTCTGTGTCTCCCAAAGAGGAGGGTTTTTTTGTTCTGTAAGTGTGGAAGAGGTGAACAGAGGTGCAGTGGATTATATCTGACACAACAGCTGTGATGATGGTCTGTGTGGGATACGGGAGAGTGTTAATTTAATCTGCATGTGCATGGTAATGGGAAGGAAAGATGTGATAGATGCAATATTGAAGAGCTCTGGTAACATGTTTTTAGATGATTTGATGAGCTAACTTTCAGAAGAATCTGGAAAATTGCAAAGACAAGATGTCTCATGTTACACAATCTGTTGCAATCAATATGAAATGGATGTGCTATAACAAATCTGGATCTTGAGGGAGATCACTGAGTCAGAGAATCATAAAACTGCAGAAAAAGGGATCTTTGATTTGTGACTCTGCTTTCTCCCTTCATTAATTTTTGTTTTCAACCTTTGGTGATTAGCAATTTCATTTTATGTCTTTACTTTCTTTTCAACTCCTAATGATCTTCCTCGGCTCCCAAAAACTATATAATAGGGACCTAATTACATACAAGTGCTGTTCAGAAAACAGCTCTATCAATTGGAGAATTAAAGACAAAATAAAGTTCTTTGAACATGAGAGTCACAATGATCCCTTGCTGAAATGTTGGTGGAAAGCATAAACCAGTACCACTGAAATATTAGAACTAAACCAAAATAAGTATCTGCCTCAAAAGTCATGTGTGCCGAGTTATGTGGATTCTGTCATGCTTCCTGCTCACGGGATGTGCTGTGGAAAAGCAGTCACTTCCATGTGTTTTGTGCAAATGGTCCAGCGTTTGTGTCATCACACAAAATCCTTTTAGGTGTGGATTAACAGTAATGTAGGTAATACCTGTAATTTATAGTAAGGTACTGAACAGAAGAGGGAAGGATGAGAAATAGATATGATGGCAGGAGTGGAAGTGCCTCAGAGTAGCTGTAATCCCTTCCATGTGATTGAGTGGCACCCTTGATGGGCTTCTGTGTGGTAAAAAATGAGTAATATCTCCTGACACACGTCAGTGAGTTATCTGCTTGTAAGAACAGAGAAGATGGTTTCCTTTTGTGCCAGAAATTGCTCCTGAGCACGGACAATACCTGTGTCTGTCTCTGTCATGGCTGTGAGCAGCCCATAAGAAAAGAGCTACAGGGTGTGCATCAAGTCTTTGTGAGCAAATGTGGTCCATAACAGCATGCTGGGAATGGGATAGATATAAATATAGAGTGCTTAAGTATATAATGCCAAATATATTATAAGAAAAAAGGATACCCTTATTGCACTGGCACATGAAGTATCCATGTGCTCCCTAGGAGGTTGTGAATGACCAGATTTATTAGGGAGCTTAGTTACCCTTGAAGCTGGTGAGAAGCTCCTGTGATCACTGCAGAGTGTACAAACAGCTGCTGCAGTAGAAAGTCAGGGAGATGTCAGCTTTGAAAACATTCTAAAAGGAGACTAATATTGATTAAAAAATAAAAAATATGAAAGAATTTTCCAGTGACCATTGGTGTTCTGGAAGACCAGGATCTTGGGAAATGCGCAGGATGATGTGCCTTTCTTTCTTGGGAGGAGGGAACCCCTATTTTTTACCTGCAGAAGTAATTTTATTCTTAAATACTGGATCTCATGACTTTCGTCATTGGAAATGTACAGTCTTCTCTGTCCTGGCTTCTTGCAGCTCTGGAATACACAACTCTTATGCAGCTCTGGAATACACAACTCTTAGTGCTGCTAAAGCACCTGACACCTCCTAGGAGCAACAGACACCTGCAATTTTTAAAGCTTTCTCATAATAACAGTGACTCAATTAGAGAGGATCCAGTGATCTGCAATCTAGACTGTGAGTCACTTGTCTTTTTCCAATTACTTTCTGTATACAGAGAGAAGTCAAATATTTACAGCAGAGCTGAGAGGTAGCAGGAGGCCCCTAGCAGCCTTTGCTACTTCACAAGAAATGCCTGAGCCCTGCTATTGAGCATGGGTTTGTTTACAGTTGGTTAATTAGGGACCTAACTGAATCTTTTAGAAGGACAGATGCAAGTTGATTAACATCTATATCATGTACATGAGTAGCCTTTAATAAGAAGGCTCTTACAAGAAAAAATAAAGTGATATATCCAATTAAAATCTTCAGCTTGCTCAGCAGTTCACAGAAAATTAGGAAACTCTAATGAACAAAACCAGGCAAGCTGGAGGAAAATTATACTATACAATGAGGCCTTTCATGTGAACATAAAAAATGTTTTAAATATATAATAAAAATATAAAATAAACTTTAGTATTATAATGATCGAATGGGTGAAATGTTAATAATCCAAATTAAGTCTGTCATTATGTATATGTTATACTTTTTGTTACTGAAGATTGCCCAAAGATAATTTTTTCTTAAACAAAGAAAAGTATTAATCTATGTTTTAAATTACATTAGTTATGGTAAATTCATAGAAGTCTGAATAAGGACAAAACCAATTGTAATGTGAAGGGCAAAGATTGCTTGAGCAAAGAGTGTTAGCTGATAAACAGACCAAAAAAGATAGTGTTTGGAATTGCAAATTTCTACACTAGGTGATTCTGCAAAAACAAGGACTTTACAACAATCAGAACTGGAAGTCATCCAGAAATGTCACAGCAGAAAATCAGGGACAAGGAAACTGGAGAGAATAGAAACCATTCTGGCAATTTATGATCAAAGAGAACTAAAAGACATCTATTAAATTCTTAAATATATTGATGGCTCTAGAACCTTTTAGTTCAACTCATTTCAATAGACATTTGGGGAATTATGAGAAATTGCTCTGTCTGGGACTGAGGAGGTTTTCAGGAAGATTTTTCATTCAAGGTCTTTGATGTAGCTTTTATTACACTTAAATTTTTTCTTCCAACATCATATTTCAGAGCTTTCTGATAGCAGTAAGAAATAATGACAGTTTTGTTTTGTGAGTAGCCTACCTGCACATTTGTACGATTCCATATGTTTGGGGAAAGTCACCTTAAGTCAATGTGGCCTTAAATGGAGCTTGCTCAATTAAGCTGGGAAGTAGGAGGCAGTTGGATTTCTTGCATGGCTGTTGTGATCCCATGAGTGCCCCTGTCCGGAGGATTTGGCTTTGGGCACATTAGGCCCAGCCATCCATAGTTCCTCCTCCATGGAGAAAGCACAACTTACTTCACAGACACAAAATCTTTTAAGATGTTCTGGGTATCCATAGATAGCTGCCAGCAAAAAGACAACTTGTGTGTTCTCTGGACCCTTAACCTCCCTGTAACCACAGTATTTAACTACAGCATTTCCCTCTCTGGGCACTGGTCCACCAGGACATGTGCCATGACTTTATTGCATTCTCTGTATTCTGTCCCACACAGTCACTTCCAAACTGTAGCTCTATCTTCATAAAACATGCCTGCTTTGTCTGTGACCTTTTTCAATGAATATCTTATGCCACACATTTCTCACGCTTAAAATCTTTTATAAATATTTTTAATTGTCTTATTATCTTCAGCACACCATTGCAAGAGAAAAAAACCACCACAACTAAAACTCTTTAGCTGGCTCTTTAGTTGTGCTCTTTTGCTTAATGCTTTCCTGCTCTGGTGTGTTATAATAGATACCAGTGGCACACACAGTCCCATACTTCTGTATATTCTTATGGAAATCTAATTGTGTTCTGATTGCATCGCTGTATTTTAAAACAGATTTGTTTTACAATAATGAAAAGCAGGAATCCTTAATGTTACCTGAGTCAAGGCCAAGTTTTAAATTAAATTGTAAGCCCTGGATGGAACTGGTATTAGGGGAAAAATGTAATTGTCGCATATCTCAGATAACTGAGAAGTTTTTGAACGATTTGGGTAAAGTTGTCCTATTTGAACAGAAAAACAGCATAAAAAGTTAGAGGAGGCTATGAACATATGGCAGTAAGTTGAGGATGAAAACGGCTTTGTAATTTTAATTGTAATAGTCCGAAGTTGTGACCATACCTGTCTTGAACATATATTTTGAAATATATGTAATTTTGAAATATATATTTTGAAATATTAGTATCATTTTATCCTTCATGAGGACTTCTCTGTAAAAGGAGACAGAAAGGCCTCAGACAAAGAATATTCCAAGTGTCCACATGGTGCATTCATTCCGTAATAAAATTCCTTCTAATGTCTTTGCACAGCCTTAAGTACCGTTTTCCTTTCTCTGTGTTGTAAGAAGCCAGCTGTCACTTGTTAACCTCTGCTTGCAGTTTGCCCTTTTATCCATCTATGGAAGCTGAATTTTAGGGGGAGAGGTGGTTAAAATACCAAGCACAGTTATGGGAGGGGCACTCGCCTACCCCTTCCCACTGGCACAGGCCCTGGTGCTTCCAGGTCACCCAGAAGTGACATTTGTGCCCTGTCCTCTCCCTGGGGACGCGCTCAGAGCCAGGGACCCTGCAGTGCTGAAGCCGCACTGTCCTCACTGGAACTGAGATCCAAACTTTCACTCTTCCAGTACGATTAACAAAGAGAGCAGCAAGGCTGCAGCTTGTGGTTCTGGCAGGACAGGCCACTGAGAGGCCTTCTGGGTGACGCACGGGCTTCACAAAGTCTGCTAAGAATGAAGAATGGTTTAATTGCTAAAGAGGCTGGGGCTGGCATTTAGTAACCACTGCTGGTTTTGTGCTGCTGATCTAACCACAGGAATTAGCAGTGGGTTCCTGTTTTTCACTATCGCTGAACAGGGAAACACTGATTTGAGTGGCTGCCCACAGGAGGGGGGAAATGAAAGAGACAGGAGTTTAGTGCTGAATGGGTACAGTGTGTGTCATTTTATGGATGACTGGTACTGTGATACAGTCTCTTCTAAGACCTACAGAAACCCTGTCTTGTGGTTACTACTGAAAGCAAATAACCAGAAAGAAAATGTGCACAGTTGAAAACTTACCGTGGGATGCAGCCTTAATGCAGAGCACTGTAGTTACATCCCAGGGTAATAAAGAAGGGTTTGTTTGGAATATTTTACAAAGCTTGGTTTCTATAGCAACAATCATCACAAATGCTTTCAGCTTCAGAAATAACATCTGCTTGGTGACTGATCTCAAATCTCAACCCTTGCTGAAGTAAATAAGTTCCTGCTCCTTCTGCTTACTGTTAGCCAGTGGCATTTGATACAGAGCATTTATTTCCATAGGACTGGGAAAGGTGTTGGGAAGGGGTGGGAAAAGGGAAGAGGAATCAGAAAACTATGGTAAAATGTGTTATCTGCTGCTTTATCCTTTAGTCACTGCTAAAATAAGTCAGAGTTTACATAGAGACCAAAAGTAAATGTGTTATACTGTTCTGTTGACTGATGTACAGGACAAACATTACTCAGCTTTAGTCTTGCCAGTGATTTAAAGTTTATGCATAAACTTAAGGGAAGAGAAATCGTTTGGTTATATATAAAAATGTATGGACAGAGTACAAATCTTAATGGAATGTAAGGCTCTGAAGGAAACTCCAATGAAAAGTTCACAAATTTGTGAATTTTCAAGGAAACTCTTTCAAAAATTTGGTCAGTCTGCTGTAAAAATGGTATTTCTTTTGAAGATAAGATGCTAAAATCATCATCACTGCTGCTAAATTTTGAAATTTAAGTGAGAACATTTTCTGAAGCAAAATAAATACTTTCATGCAATAAGGATCGGGACTATAGAATTTAATGTGAATCATCATTTTTGTTGGTGGTGACTGAGTACCACCTTAATGAAGAGAATAATCAATAATTAGAAGTAAATAATAAACATAATTAGAAGTTCTGCTTTGCTATAGGAAATATGACTGGTGAATTGAGCTGGGCTATATTTCCATAGCACTCATTTCTGGTTTGCAATACCTAAGAGAATAAGCAAGCTTGGAATATGGTAACAAAAAAACCCCAAACAAACAA
>VXBU01018237.1:478505-533938 GCA_013400315.1 Bombycilla garrulus | reverse complement strand
AAAAAAAAAAAAAAAAAAAAAAAAAAAAGAATCAAACCACAAAATGCAGAAAAAGAAGACTCACTTTCTATTTAAGTGGGGTTTATACTGTAGATCTATACTAGCTTAGTAAAAATTATACAGGTTTTGTAATATTTTAAAGGAGCAGTCTTCTTTCTTTCTTTTTGTAGTAAAATATTTGTCTCTTTAAAAAAAAAACAGAACAGTGTTCCATCAGATATGTTGAGCTAACATGAGCAACAAGAATAAATAGTTTCATTCATGCAAGTAATCGTGTTTGCTTTAATGCAAAGTTTCTCCAAGCACTAATTCTCATGTGTCTAATTATTTGTCAGATTAGATCCTGTAGCTTCCATGTTTTTGGTGCATTTTTAGTGATATTCTGAATATGAGCACAGTGAGTACTAAGAGTCTTGATGGGGAGCATCTTAGAAAGTAACATTAGGCAATAATACTTGAGCTTGAGTTTATTTGCAGGATTTTTCAAGGACACTATTAATAAATGAATAACAAAATGTCAGATTTGCAGTTGGTGTAAATCAAAATAGTTCTGCTGCTACTCGAGTGCTGTGCTAATTTAAGCAGCTGATATTTAGGTTTTGAATTAATTCATAAGATTAGAGAGACAAACTACACAATTATGTTTTCAAATTGGTGAATAGTCAGAGTAGGTGATGGAGGTCCTCAAGAGAGAAAGTGAGAACATCTTGCAGCACCTTAGACAAGGTCTGGTTTGTGCTTTCACACTGCTGCCAAGCTGCCCTCTCCCTTTTCCCCTCGCTGGCAGCAACCCGTGCCAAAGCAGTTTAACACATGCTGCTGCTGCCACCATATAACACAGCAAAAACCAGGCTCCCTTTTGCTGCCATCTCATACCTTTTCCTTGGATAACAGAAATCTTTTATTTATCGCTGCTCTTCCTGCTGCTGCAGCAGCTATGACTGGATCCACAATGCCCACATGCAGTCACTGGGATGACAACTTCTGTAGACTTTCAAATCTTAAACAGGGATTATTTGTTTCAGAATGGTTTTGGCTCTGGTGTACACACTTTACAGCTGTCCTTGGGCCATGGCAAGGACGATGAAAATAAAAGCTATGTCATGCTTTCAGACGTTTGTTCGTGTCCTCCTTACATTCCCTAGTCTGTGATCTGTGTAAGTTGTCATGATAGAAAGTAATTTGTTACTCTGGTGCCATTAACAGGTTTTTTTTCCTGCATTAAGAATATTGCCAAGTTTGCACTTTAATCCCATCTGCTGACAGCTAGTTTTCACAATGTCTTGATTTAGTTCTCTTTTTTATTATTACAATTCCAGGTAGAATTGTTTTAATTTATCATTCACTAGGCATCCTGCATGTGGTCAGGAGGTTAAAAAAGAACTTGAGAAGGCATTGCTGAGGAAAAGTTCACTAACACTGTATTTTCTGTGACATACAGGGTACTATAATTTCTTTCCAATTTTGCAAAAAAAAAAAATCCAAATTACAGCATAATCCTTTCAGGACACTTGCCTTTCCTAACCCTCACGTCTGTCATAGATCTCCTAAATGATGATCAGACCTTATATTTTATGACTCTAGGGTGCTTCAGAGCTACAGGAATAAGGTCTCTGCAGTCACAAAAGGTAACTGTTAGTCAGAACTTCTGCCTTCTGTCTGAGTTTCATTGTCACAATGACAGATTGAAGCTTTATGATCCTCCCCTGAGCAAAAGGACAGCCCTTCTGGGCTCCTCATGGACATTTCAAAATCCTGCAGCTGGTTCAGTTTGCTTGTTCCCCATGAAAGCAACCTGTACTGTGCTCACACTTACCCTGCCTATTACCACAGCCACACTGTCAGCCTGCAAGTGAGGCAGAATTTAAATTGTGCTTTGTACCTTTTCTTTCCCAACCCCGGGAAGTCAGTAGTGGCTCTGAGGGGACCATGTCCTCTTCTAGAGGCAGTCTAGGGTAAAATGAACCCATTGTGACATATGGGAGTGACTCTCTGCTCTGGAGTGATCAGCCCAAGCTCAAACAGTGATGGACTGTCAGTCATCCATCCCCTAGGAAATGAGTTTTCATAGATGAGTCTTTAAGGCTGAATTGTAAGGGAATAATAGAATTCTCTGCTTCTCATTTCTAATCCTTGGAGATCCAGCAGATATGCCCATGTGGGAAACAAATGCCCATTAGCATCACTTCACTGCACAGCACCACTTTGACTTACAGGATGGCAGTCAGAAGAATTTGCAGGAAGGTACCTGGGGATACATGATTCCTGGTATATGCCACAGACACAGAGTCTCAGGTGCTTTTCCCAACAGGATCTACCTGGATGCTGCCAAGATAAATTTCTTTTCGCAAACTGGACGCTGTCACTGCCAGCTTTTAATCAGACTCACAGAGCTTAATAGGGGAATATTCTGGAAGCTCTAGGGGATATCTCTGGCAGCAATCCAGTACAACTAGTACACACACCATCCGCTCTAAGTTATGTTCAATATTTTCCATATTAACCTGGAATTACCCTCATTAATGGGCAAGATGTAATAGTAAAGTAAAACCAAGTTTATTTAACAGTACGAAGACACAGGGAACTGCATACATGGGCACACAGATAAAGAAGTGCAATCAGTGCTCCTTGCAGCCATCTGATGTTTTAACCTAGCTTCAAGGTCTTGTGCCCTGTTCAGCCACTCGTGAAAATCAGGATGGTGCACACTGATGTCACAGTTCAGGAAAAGCAACCTCTAGGCAGTAGGACAAAAGCTGAATAGCAAACCTGATAAGGAGTTCTTTCTGGAAACCCCACTCATTTTATTGAAAAGAAATGCATCTGCAGGTGTTTCTTGTAACTTGGTCTTAATAAATCAGTTTTAATCAGAATGTCAGTTCATAACTCTCTTGCTAATGAAATGCTACATGACACAGTATTAGGTCTTGGAATGAAGTCCCTTGCTAGATTAACTGAGAGTAACTTTCTTGAAAATAAACATAGTAACTATAATAAAAATATGACTCTTCAGAGCATAAATGCTTTAGGACTAATATATAAATTTAAGATCAGTACAGAACTAAAAACCATATTCTACACAAAAAAGACTGCATGAAAGAATGCAGGCTATCATTGTTAGAGCTGAGATATAGAAGCAAGACAATAAATCGGAGGATAACAATGCAGTTTGTGCACTGGGGCCATAATAACAGCTTGGTAATCATAATGTATTCTATTTATTGTTCATTTCCACTGTTTTTCTTATGGAAAATAATGTTCCAATACAGTCTGAGATTTCCATTTATATTTTGAAACAAGGAAATTAATGATTTGTGTTCTGCAAAAACAGTGGGGGAGAATTAGAATGGAAAGATAATTTGCTGTTAAAAAAGTAATGAGAAATGTTAGTGTAATTTTGGTTGGGTTGCATTTAATTATCAATAAAACTGTTGATCTCAGCTTTATTAGACATGATATAAGTTTTCAGGGAAAACTTGTTCATTTTGAAGGGCTAGTAGTGTTGGTAGAGTCCTTACAGTAAATTGGTACAGCTGGATGACTCAGTCAGAGAAGCAAGGCAGTCGCCTCAAGTCACTTCCAGTATAGGTAGAAGAATTATGAGGTACAACAAAAAGTTCACCAGCTTTTGCTGCTGTTGGTAATGTGGTTATGTATCTCCCATAGGTCAGTGGGACCTTATTAGCCAAAACTAGAAATCACTTAGAAATCCTCAGGCAGAAGAAGGTGCAGTGTAGAAACTCAGAGTGCTGAGGACACTCGGGCCCTGGGCCATTCTTGCAGGTTTAAATGAGGTGAAGCTTTCCACTCACTAATTGCAAGATGGAAACTTTATGTGATGTATTAAATTAAAGTCTTCAGTAGATACTCAGAATTTCTGTAAAAACCTGGAGTTGTATGAAGAACTGATGTTTCCTCTACCAGCCACAAACAATGTTCAGTACCCCAGCCTTGTTTATTTATTGTCTCTGTTTCCTGAAGTATATTTCTCCCTCTCGCAAATGATGCTTTCTGTAAGCTTTCTTTTTTGTGTGAGTGTGTGGCACTATCATTAAAGCTCATTACTCATTGAATAAATCTGTGGAGAAAATTGTCAAAACTTGTGGGTGGATGGGGAGCTCATACTCAAAAGTATGTTAATGAGCAATAGTTCATTAGTTCACCCAGCACTTAGAATAGCAATGTGGTGTAGCACTGACAGTCTGCAGAAGCAGCAGTGCTGATGGCAGGATTTGTTTGTGGCCAAGGCTTTGCCTGAGCTCCAGTGCTCTGCAAGTGTCAGGCTCTCTGTGGGGCAGCAGCAGGTGCTGTGAAAGTGGTGAGGTTTTGCTGGGAGGAAAGCAGAGCTGCTTTCCTCTGACATTACTTCTGGGTTTGATTCTCTTGGTAAATGACCATGGAAAGAATCAGGTGGAGGTAGGATGGAGGTTGTCTGCCTGGTGGGGAGTCTGCCATCTCCTTCTCCTGGAAGGATAGCTGCACAAGGGATCATTGGAGTTTCTTCGGGAAAATGGCCAGAAAAGCCCCAGCCAAATGACATCAGTGGAATTCTGTGATTTTGAGAGTGAATTTTCTTTTCCTCCTTAGCATTGCTGAGAAGTCTGCCTTAATTGCACTGAAAATTACCAGAATAATCACAGCATTTGACACTTCATCTTTAATTATAGGTCAGAGAATTTCATCTTAAACATGCATTTAGTAAAAGCAGAACAGAGTAACCAGGGTTCATCCTCTTACCATAAAAAACAGAGTTAATCTCTGCTTTGTGTTTTAAAAGTTAAGTGGCCACAAATGCAATGTAAAAACCTAATTTGATAAGGATGTTTTGGGAACAGCTACCTTGTAAAGCTCTACATCCGGGGCAGCTGCAGGAATGCCAGTGAATCCTGAGTGGGCTTTGAAGAGACCAAAATGTGCCTGGCAGAGAGACAACTTCCAAATCTTGGGAAACTTTTAATGCTAATAGTGAGACTAACAGGTTTTTGAGGCTTTTAAATTTTCATATAGGAATCTTAATTTGACCAAAATCCAGCCTGGATACTCAAGTGCGTTTTGGAATCTGAGACTTTTGTATCCAAATAAATCAAGTAACTCAGAAAATAACCAAAGAATTTAGGAAAAGCACCAGAACCTGAGACCAAATGAAGATGTGAATACCTGTAATACAACAGTCTGAATTTCTGCAGAAATTCCTTCTTTTCTCCACTTTCTGCAACTCTGACCTCTTCAGAGGACACAGTCTTTCATTCCTTTTTTTTTCTTTTTCCTTTTTCTTTTTTCCCCCTCCTCCGAAGTCTTGCACATTAAAAATCCAGAAAAGTGGCTGAGTCTGATCCTAATCCTGTTGCAGCAACAGATTTGATTGTTTATTTGTCAAGGTATCTAGCTCAGTTTATGTGGAATTCACCAGATTAATGCGGTTTTAATAATGTTATTAAAAACTAAGTTTAAATTGGCATAATTAATTAACACAATAAAAGGTATAATTCAAGCTGGTTTTTAAGAAGAATTGAATTTTTATTTATAATGAATTCTTGTAAGTGCTACTAAGACCATTTTAGTTGGGAAACATTACAGTGATTAATGCATAGCTGTTTGCATTTTAATACTTGATTTATATATCAGATCTGTTTTTGTGCACACTGTCAAACTTTATTCTGTTCTTGTCAAAATACTTATTGCTTCTGACAGGTGTAACATGCTCACATTAAACCTTAATTCCTTGATTCAATTTTCTAATTGCTTTTTTGGCATGAGTTTGGAGCCATTTAGTCTTACGTGAAGTATTTGTCTTATGGTATAATAATGCACTTTTAAAAATTGGATGCACCTAACTTAGAATGTTGAAGAAAATATATTGAGGGATATTACTTAGTACTGAAAATCAAAAGTTTTATAGCACTTCTGAGAGGCACCACTTCTTGGAAGACAGACAGAACCAAAACACTTTATACTTTTCATCTTCCTGCACTCACAATATTAAGTATTTTCACAGATAAAAATTGGTGCTGAAGTTTCAGTGCATTTTGCCCAAGGAGATGCTGAACACTTAGAGCAATTCCATGAACATTCCCTGACTCATTGTTCTCCTGCTCTTCTCACCTCTTGAGGTCACTGCTCTCTGCTGCTCACCCCACCCTCCAAGGGGGACAGAATCCATTCCCAGCTTCTCCTTGGTCTGCACTCTTACAGCTGATCAGCTTTTTTATTCCCAGACAAATACAATAATGCAATATTCGTAGGGGTTTTCAATACTTAAATAAATATACTCACCTCTTTTGCTGCTTTCTTTTATAAAGCATGAGTATGGCGTGCACTGCCATATATTTTTCTCCAGCAATGGTAATATTGTCATCTGTCCTGTGAAGGAAAAAAAATAAGTCAGCCCAAATCTGTTTCTTAGAGAAACAGATCCAAAAGAATCTTCCCAAAGCTTGGTATTTCCTCAAAAACTCACCAGGCAGCTGAACTTTGGCTTTTTAGGACTTTCAGGAAAAGAGAGAATGTAGAACCTTTTTTCTAAGATCTAGGAACCCATGAAGATGACTCCTGATACTTATTTCTGTGAATAAATGCATGGATACACACTTAAACTGTGGATAAAACTTTATTTATTTTTTTATTGCCTGATTTAATCCCTACCCTCTCCAGTTATTTTTTTCTTTCTATATCTTCTGGATTATTCTTCTTTTTTCCCTATCAATAATAATCTATGTTCTTTCATCCTTTTATTCCTTCATAGCTTTCTGCCACTTTCTTTTTCACCTTCCCAGCTGACACACCTCTTTCTGTCATATAGTGTGTATAAAAAAGGAAATATGGGAGTAAAAGTTTATCAAATAAGTGTTTGTTTATTATGTCTTCCACTGATAAAGTTTTATTAATTTGTGATTGTCATTTGAGGTTGTGGCGAATAATGTAAGTCACTTTCTGTACAAGGGGAAAAGAAAAAAAAAGATAATTCTGGCAAGTAAATCATGGTAGCTTATTGCTTTGGGCAAACACACTTGTGCCTTATCTCTTCCAAAAAACCCATGGAAAATGCATGATAAATGGCACATTTCAGAGAACATGTTATGTTCCTGTGAAATAACTTTGATTCATGGTTATGTATTTATCTTTAAACAACTGACAAACCTTAGGCTATCTAAGTTATTATCGTTTGCTCCATGCTACTGTGTTATTTTGCTAGGGAACCTGAATGATGTGAGGTAAGATAAGACATCTTGCTTTTTGCAGTCATAATTTTTTTATAAAGAATAAATAAGCATAAAATTCTTACTGTATTTTATTTTTGGATGAAGTCCTTTGAAAGAGTATTCATCAGAAATCATCTCCTCCAATTGTATTTTGAAGAGCATTGGTATAAACTCCAAGCAGAGAAGGATGTGGCTTGTTGATGAAAGAATTATATTATACATCAAAAGAAAATATCATCGTTTGGATTTATAAGAAAGTAATCACCAAATTAAAAGTTGTAGTGGTAAATTTGGTCCTTTCAGTTGTGTGTCTACATAAAGTGTTCTGAATTACATTTTAAAATAAAGATTGCATTTTCTCTGTGTTTTCACATAGATGTTTATTTGTTGTTGTGACAAGTCAGGAATATTGACTTAAATGCTCTATTGATTGCATTAGTAACACCTGCCAGAGCTTTTGGGGTTTTAGTTTTCTATTTCATCATTTGGTAAAGGTTTTGGTGAATGTAAATTGTCATTCTCTATGTCATGGCAATTTTAAATTAGATGTCATTGTTTACACAAGTTCTTTAATGCTGTCACTTTAAAAGAATCTACAGAAATGCCTTTTAAAT
Organism: Bombycilla garrulus; assembly: GCA_013400315.1. Lineage (NCBI taxonomy): Eukaryota > Metazoa > Chordata > Aves > Passeriformes > Bombycillidae > Bombycilla > Bombycilla garrulus. The sequence continues at coordinate 526,125 of VXBU01018237.1, read as the reverse complement.
ATAACCATGAAGTAAAAAAAAGTATATTTATCTATTTTTCACTGAGCAGAAATAAATGTTGGTTACTTGGAGGTAGAAAAATAGAGAATTATTATTGCTTTACATGATGGAAGTGCCTTTGTTTTCCTTATATCAAGTACTTTGCAATGTATTTAACTTGGCTAAAGTATCATTTTTTCTTAGAATACTGGAATCAGTTGACATTTATGTATACATTGCATTTTTTATGTAAATAGAAAGTTTTCTGGCTTTGATTTTTGATTTAAAATGTTGAACTCATATTTTGCCTTGGAACATGACAGACATTTAGAGAATTTCCAAACAGAAAAAGAAAGAAATGCTTATGCTGATTTTGACCTAATGTTTTTAGAAATATCTTTAGTGCTTGACTAAATGTTTAAGCTCTCAGAAGTGAAATGCCTATCTTTGAGTGAACACAAAACTTGGAAACATGGAAATGCAGATACATTGTAAACTTTCGTCTTAAAAACTTATTTTTCTATGCCTTTGTTGACTGCTTAGCTTTTTTTCCCAGCTCCTACTGTCCTTGGTAAATCAAGAACAATATGGTAGCAACCATTAAGTTGAAAGCTAACTGCAAATTAAATTACCTATATAGTTAATAAGAACTTTAGTAACAGCACAAACCCCCTGCATCAACACCACTGCCATCATAGCTTTATATAAGGTAAAGCAAGGTGATTATCACACAGGCAACACTTTCAGAGAGTTCCTAAGCATATATAAATACAGTATCACTGCACCTATTTTTTGCATATGCAAAAAGAATCAGGAAGGTCCTGTCTTGAAGAAATAATTTCCTTAGCAGGACAGACAGAGAAAAGGCAAAATTTCCGGTCTGGGGATCTCAAGAGGGATTGACTATCTTTACTATTGGTATCTAATATAGATTTTCTCTCATTTTATAGTTTTGGCATTAGGCAGGCTAGGTAATGGATGCTGTTGAAGCAGAATTCTTTCACATGGATACTTCTTAATAAAGATGGGGAAGCTGGCTACTCTCAGATACCAATGTGTATATCAAATGGTTTTTCTGTTTCCTGTGCTTTGATTTGACATTACTACATTTAGCAAGCTGTAAAATTCAGTAACATTTTATCATGATTCACTTTTTTGTTTGGTTTGATCTGCAGCATGTGCTGTCAGAGCCCATTTTAAAGTCGATTAACAGTGTTTGGGCAATCTGTTTGAATGCAAAGAACTAATTAGGAAAAAAACATCTTCCTACCTTTACACTGTGCCTTAAAATAAACTAAAGGTGCAGAAGTAAAAATGGGATGGAAATCTCAAAAGTTAACCTGGGTGTCTTCCTTTTCCAGGGTGCTCCTAAGCCGATTGCCATCGAGCCGTGCTCAGGAAACAGAGCCGCCGTCCTGACGGTGTTTTTGTGTCTGCCCAGGGGAGCCTCTGGAGTTCCACCACCCGGGCAGTCAGGTAAGGCTGCTGTGCTGGGTGATGTGTCTGTCTCCTTCTACACTCTCTGCCTGGGCAAGATCACCCTCACTGATCCAAAATAATGGCACAGCAGATTGGTACAAGGAGCTGCTCGGTCAAGCTGATGTAAAGTTTAGCCCCAGTGTTTCATTTTTTTGGGAACTTGGTGTCATGTCCAAATAAAGAGCCCAGTGATTAAGCCAGCCACATTTCGTTAGGACTTCCTGAAGCAATACCTGTGCATGTCAATATGCTCCAACATTGTCTCTCAGGGAAAAAAACATTCATATGCAGCCACTTCCATGGTTTCAGTTCAAGCTGCTGTAAATGAGGTTGTACAGGGAATACCAGCGAGTGTTTTCACTTCAGGCTAAAATTTAGTGCAGTCTAGTTTGCACCATAAATCCCAGCACTTTGCTGGCTGGGACTCAATTAAAATACTAGTATTTCCCAGAATGCCTGTCAGATAAAACCTGGAATTGTGTGAGTGAATGCTTCTGTAGGGAGGTGTTCAGTTTGGAAGTGATCCCAGCTCATTTAGTAGGACTTGCTTTATCTGGAAGCACTTCTTGTGGTGACCTACCTTCTTTGCTAGATCATTGTACAGAAACATTCTCATAAAACACTTCCTAAGCAGGAGGTACCTACCTGAACCGTTAAAACCCTTTAAATAACTGCCTACAATAATGTGATATGAAAGAGCCATGAAAAGAAAGTGTAGACACTAATGTGACACTGCACATGTGACCAGTTTGCTCATTCAGAGCTCACTGGAGCTGGAGCCAAAATGAATGCCTTTGTAAGAAATAGTAGACTGCATGGTATGTGCCCAAAATGCAGGAATAAACCAGAAAATATGCTTTCAGGCTAACTTTTATCATTAAGAGCCAAAAAAGATATCCTTTTAACCTTCAAAAATCCATTTAAGAGATTAAAAAGTATTGAGTAATGATGAGGGCAAACTCAGTTGACTTATGCTGGAAATAAGCTCAGCTGGGTGTTCTTCTTCTGGCCTGATCACTATCTGTTATTTATTTGGAAGTTTTAGTTCATTTTTTGAGGGCAAGGGGTGTTATATTTTTTCCCTCTGAGTTCTGAGATGAGGACTTAGTTCTTAAAATGCTGTTTATGGCTTGGAATATCATTTTTGGAAGTGCTATGAAAATAAAAGTGCTACTGATGCTTTGTCAAATACGTTTCCTGGAAGAAATATATAAGTGTAAGTGCTCTGAAGAGAGCAGTGAGAGAGGAAGGATGTTTAGCTTATTCCCTGTTCATGTTTTAAGGAAATTAAAAAGAAATGAAGGTGTTTATAGTCTTGCAGCAAGAAAAAACATTATGAAAGGAAATTAAAAGTAATTGTTGAAATTGAAGCTTAAAATGTTTTTTGTGCGAGTTTTTTTTGTTGCTTTCAAATTTATGTATGATGTACATCTTGACAGTAAAAATGTATTAATTCAGTTTCTTCATAATCAGCTTTTATTTACCATATCGAGGGGTCTTTGAAAAGTAATTGCTGATCTTTGCTGTGTGTGAAGCACAGACAGTATACAGAAACACAAAGGTGTTTTAAACAGGGCTTGGGTTCAACAACACGTCAGATGTGTCATTCTCCATGTTTCTCAACCTATGAAAGAATACACCTCTTTTTTAAACATGTTTTGTTCTCCTGTTATGTTCTGTCTTTTCATTGCTTTACCTTCCACTAGTTCTGGAGGCATATATTTGGAATGCTATTCTTCCATTAGTTTTTGTGGTACCTGCCAGGCACTTAGTGTTTCAAAACAGAAAAATTACTTAGTCCTACAACTTTCACTTTTGTTCAGGGTCAGAAGTGAATTGAAATGCTTGAGGTGTTCAGCCACACTGGTTCAGCCATTAGAGTGTTTTAGATTATGTGGCTATAATAATTTTTTCTTGTTCATGATGCGTTTTGGTACTCATGGATTGCTCGATGCCTAGGCCTGCCTTATGCGAGTTTGTTGGCACACCTGTAGCTCTGCTAATTCACTCCATTCCTGTTCTGCAGCACCCTGGGCTGCCTGGGAGCAGATCCTGTGAACACTGCCAAGTTTCTGGAAATGATGTGGAGACTTTGAGCCAGCACACACATTCTCTGTGCAGTTGGTTTCCCTCATGACCTCTGTTAGACAAAACCAATGATATTGAGGTGGAAGTCATGTGTTCAGTAATTATGTCTTGCCAGGTGATATTAGAATCCTCTATTGCTTGCACACAGCCATTTTCCAGCTTGTTGGGATCATTCTAGGATAAAACTGAGTGTGTCAAGCATCTTTAAGTGATACATCAATGATATTCATTCCCAGTTCGCATTGAGAGAGTGTGGGATTCATTCCTTCCGTACATGCGTCCCAAATATAAGAAGGGAATGCCTATATTTTTATTGTCCTGCATTTTCTCCAAAACTGAGGGAGCAAAATCTTTACATAAATAACTAATCTATGCTCCACTAGAGTTCTTAGTTGTATACCTAATTTTTCAAGCTCCAAATTTGAGTTTTACTTTTCTGAGTTTTACATTAACAAATATTTTGCTAAAAATGTCTATTAAAAACCAAACCAAAAAAAAAAATATAACCAAAACCAATAAACCAACAAATAAACTAAACCCTAATGTAAAGGTTACTCTTTGTGCAGCATATGTTCTATACTTCACCTTTACTGACAGCTGGAAGAAAAGTTTTTTTTGGTTTTGGCCAAAGGCTATGCATGGCAAAAAACTTCTCTAGGAGAGACCATATGTCCCAGTGCAGACCTGTGTGCTGTCTGCTTCCTGCAGAAAATACTCACAACTTTACAGACTTTCAGCAACATTGTTTAGCGCTCAGTCCTAATTCTGTAAGTTCAACAGTTAAACCGCTTAAAATTAATCTGATTTAAGATAGATTTTATACAGATTGATCATGTAGGTTCAAGTCAAAATATTGATAAAAATGAATTTATTGCAAAAAAAAAAGAAACACTGGGTCATTGTGATTCGTGTTTTAAAAAGGGATTTTTTTAATTAAGCAGGTTTTTGTAGAATTAAATATCGTGAAACTCTGGAAAATAACAAATGTTGCCATCATGGTAGGTTAGGTGTTTCACAGCAGACCTCACATTTTCTTTCAGGTGTAAGCTAACAATTCAATTATACTTCTCTGAAGTAACTGAAGTAACTGTTTTTAGCTGAAAGAAATTAGAGACAAAGTATAGATTAGAATGATCAATGCAAAACATTAAGTTGAATTTCTCAGTTTGGATTGATAGAACATGTGCTTTCTTCATTCTTCAATTATCTCATTCACACATTGTACCTGTGTAATCAAAACAAAATGAGAGGGTCCAAACAAACAGCAATTGTCTGTAGGGTTCATGTGCCTATCAGTACAAATGCATCAATGTAGTGCATTGCAATATGTCACACTGCAATATGTGATTTACAAGTTTTATGATACACTGGTAGCTAGAGATCATCTTTTATTGCTGTAGTGTCTGATTTAAATAGCTTAAACCCTTTGTAATATCAAAGCAGATCTAATAATGAGGCAGCTGCAACCAGTTCTCTAGAAAGAACTAAATTATACATTGCAAAGGGGATTACACCCTTTAGAAGTTAGACCAGAAAAAAGAGGATCATATATAACTTAATGCAGAAAAAGGTGCCTATGAATTATCAGCAGTGGAAGGCCCAAGAATAACTCCTTCAAGGTCTTTGTACAGCTCTCGTGATATATTGGGCAATAGAGAAAGAATAGCTTGGTAATGTGATAAATTCTGGTAAAAGAACTGTGACCATGTTATCATTACTACTAAAGCCAACTAAATCCTATACTTTGAGGTACTGAGTTATTGCACAATAAGTTTATAAAACAATGTTTGCATCATTCTTTGATAAGCCCACTTAAGAAATGAGAATATAAAACCCTTTCAAAATAATTCATAATCAAGGGGTGTAATTTCTGAATTATTTACAGCTTGTTTTATTTTCACACAGTGGCACCTGCCTATATACCAAGAGGGTAAAAGGGATAGAACACCCAGTAGAGGAAATTCCCCACTGGGGTAGTGAGCTGAATGGTCTCTGGAGATGTGCACAAATGAGTCTCTCTGTTAATCCTTAGCAGATCTTTAACACCTCCATAGCTATGATTGGGTGAGGTGACTCCAACTTAACCCACAAAATAACACATGGAAATTAAATGGAAGTTGAAATGGAAGAGTGCATGCAATATTCTGTTGTTTTAAGTACAAATTAGGATGGCAGGCCTCTGAACAGTGCAATCTGAAAGTTCCTGTCTGATATCCTTGACTCAAAACAGAATTTTGTATAATTCTGGCCCTGCTAACTGTGGTGTTCAATCCTACTTAATCAGCAAGCTACAGTAGGATCACAGAATCAATAAAACTACCATGCCATCTGCCTTCCCTGTCCTCACCATCATAATGAATAATGACTCATTAAGTGTTCTACAAGACAATTAGCTCTGGTTGAAAACAGTAACAAGGCTTTCTTGATTGTATTTGTAATTTTCTCTGATTAAAATACAAAAAACCTAATGCATATCATAAGAGGGACATTAACATAAATATGAATTAACTAATAGTTTTTATAGAGTATTATATTTAATTATATTGCTCAGTTTTTCTGACCCTTGGAAACAAAAGCATAGCTTATGGTTTTTCATTTGTAGAATGGCTTCATACGTGTAGCTATCTCAGTATGCAGGACAGGTTGCAAATGTACACTGGGCCATGTAAGTCTCATGAATTTCTACCTGCTACAAACAAATTCCTTTGCACAGTCCTGTCATACTTGCAGAATAACCCAATAAAGTCAGTAGCGCTACAAGGATGAGTATGGATTTTCCTGTAGAAAAATATAAGTAAAAGATGTAGCAGAAAATACACTGTCATTAAGACACGCAGAGGAGAGTTGAAACTCTGCTTTAGTGAAGAAAAACTGTGAATACTGAAAGTGGGGAGAGGAAAAGTGAGGGTAGACATAGAAACGGGAAGATATTCACAACTGATTATTTAGATTCCTAACCATCTGAAAAAGAAACCTAAAATTGATATTTCAAAAGGAAAAAAAAGAACTGAAAAATGGTAGATGTCTAGATAAGAGCAAACATAATTCTGCATTCTGGTTTTCCCAGCTAGCTTATCAGGCCCTACAAAGTAACCTCCTACTTTTTATTTAAGCAAACGTATTTCTGTGCATCATCCCGTTCTTTGTTCTGTAGCAATCCACTTTTCTAGATTGAATGTTGTCCTTTGTAATTTTGGAGACAGAATAATGGCTTATATTCATTATTTGCTGTTTTATTGACATTAATTCAACAAAGTATATTTTATATTTCTAATCTAACAATACTGTTTAAGTAAGATAAAGTAGCACATAAACAGAGAAAATATAAAAAACTGTGCAAAACTAACTATACAAACCCCTAGAAGAGACACTTCCCCATCATGAATAGCAAGATTTTTAAAATAATGAAATATCAAAACAAAAAAAATTTCAGTTCTCTTATCTCCTTTGAAGTCCCAACATGCAACTGGAAATAAGTGAAACTGTATTACACAAAAAGAATGCAGATGTCTGGAATTTGTGTTAAAATACAGAGGTGAGTCAGACATTTTATTTATTATGCAAAGTTGCACTGTCATGTTCATTTGACCAGAAGCTCTACAGATAAGGTGGAATATTATAAAAGACTCAGTGGGGAACAGAAATATTTGAATTTCCTTTTACTGTTAAGACTGTGTGAAGACTGGGTTTAATCTTTCTCTCTAACCTAAGGCATGACTAGAGCATTTTGTATAGAAATGTAATTTTGGTAATTGTGTTGAGGGATACTCCATATTAGTTACCAACACAATGCCAGTTAAATGCTAAAAAAAAATTAGAAAACATTAACATTGTGGGAGAAAATCAAAATGGTCTTTGTAAGAGTTTTAATGACTATAACTAAAGCTAAACTCCTAATTAGTATATTAGGCAGTAACTTCAACTTACTGACACTGAGAGACTGTGAAATCTGGGGGTCTTTTCAGTTAGCTGGAGATGCTTAACAAAATAGCTCTAAGACTTAGTGTAAACTAAAATCATCTATTCCCAAGATAATTTCACTAAAAGAGTTGCTTCCTTTTGAGCAGTAAGGCCTATTTTTGGAGTGACTATTTTCTGCCTAATTCCATCCTTCTGTACTGCATCAAATGAGTGAGCAGACTGTGTTTATAGTATTGCCACTATGAAAAGAACACAGTGGTAAGTGGCAGATGGTGCCGATGATTACTTAAAAAATATTTGCGGCAATAGCAAAAACAAAGTAGATAATAAGACCTGCTAGCCACCACCACCCCTACTCCAGCCCAAACCCAGAGCAGTTACTCTGCAATGTGCAGGATAAAGTTTGCTTGAAAAGTACAGAAGTTCTTAGCACAGAAAGCTTTGTAAGTGATGAGGAATGAGGTATTGATTTTGTCTGCTCTTTTACAGAATTTTAGGTGGTTCTGTAATGAATTAGCTTTTACATCGTTCTGGCCATAGAAACTTGATTCCTTTAAATTCTGAGGAATATACTTGGAAAGGACATAAACATTTTAATATGAAGAACATGCAGTATAATGTTAGCAATGTGTCTTCCACGCATCTTGGCTAAAGTAACTTATTGATTGGACAGTAAAACCTGCATGCTGTGGAACCAACAGCCGAAGAAAATAAAAAGAGAAGGAAAAAAAAAAAGAGAGCAGGAGAATAGAGGAGGTGGAGATGGTTGTTTTACAACTTTATCACTAGATTTGCTGCCCTAGAGGGACTCAATAAAATGAGATATATTAATAAAAACTGTTAAGTACTGTGAACATTTCTTTGACAACTAGTTATTAATTTTTCAATCCAAAACTGTCACTTTTTCTCCAGAGTATTAGAAATACTTTTTTCTTTTGGGATTTTTGCAGCTTTAGTAACATAAAGGGAACTGAAAGAATGTCTGAAGAAGGTGTAAAATTCTAAACACTGTGAAATGTAAGTGCAGCCATGTCCATCTCTTCCCCCATGCGGGGACGTTGTCTCAGCTATTGCCAGGTTGCACCTAGGTGAAAATTTGTTGCTTTCCTCTCTCCTGTTGTCATGGAAATGGAGAATCAATGATGAATGCTCATGATCCAAAGCTTCTGGCCACAAACAGATGCACTAGAATCCAAACCTCCAGATCAAAGGCTCTAACCTGGAAAGAAACACCATCCCTCAACCACACCTGCCTGCTCACCATCAGCTGCAGTACTTGGGGCTCTGCTGTTTTCATCCATCACCTGCAGTGTTTTAACACAGCAATCAGATCTTGTCTCCACCTTCATTTTGCCAAGGCAAATGAGGTCTTCTCTAAACCTGTTCTTCAGTCTTCTGAACACCTTAGTAGTGCTTTGTCCCAGTTTTAGCCTCAGTTCATCTCTTTTCACCTTGCATGACCAGGTTTGTACTCAAAGTGCCATGTGAAGGCCCATCTGGCATTGCCCAATGGCATTAACATTTTGTTGCTATATTCCTTTTAACATTTACTTTTTAAAAACATTTTGTCCTCCTTTCCAACTTGATATTTCTGCAGCCAACTTATTTTCTTCCTTGAACTGTAAACTTTTAGAGTGTAAGTTTCTGTTTGTTTCCAAAACACATGGCTTTGAATTTTGCTGTTCAATCTGAGTACATGTATATTCCTCAAGTTCTTGAGGTCTTGAATCTCTTTCTGGATTATATCCTAAACCTTCTCTATATTACTCCTACATAGTGATGTTTGCCATGATTGAACTTAATTACATTAATGCCATGCTCTTTAATGAAAACAGAACTGAACAGTATCAACCTTCTTTCTCTTCAAAAGTATTCTTTGTTTTCTCTCCTTCATGCTATTATTCACTCTCCATAACTCCTCTATCTTCTCTTTTGATAATTTATCTGTTGCTAAATTCTCACAATCATCTAACCTATTGCAGAAAAGTATCAGGGGATTCTGGCACAGTCTTTGATGAAATGTTGCATTTTGACCTGTTTTCCATTTACCTGCCTTTAATTATTCCTTCTAGCAAAGTACCTCATAGCAGAGTCTGATTAATAGATCAGTAAATAATGGAATATATTTTTCCTTGAATCTAGACAATATGTAGTTCGAAAGAAACAGCAGTTACTGTTCTCAATTTTTATGTATCTCACATGACAGATTATTAAATTTCTCTCTTACCAGCCTTTGTTTTCTGGTATTATTACAGAATGAGTGTTCTGATTACCCTAATGTCATTTCATAAAACTTCTGTTTCTTCTGTTTCCATATCCTCATTCCATTATCCATATTGATGGTACCGCCTTTGATAAACATTATCTCCCTCCTTAAAAACCTTCAAATTCATTCCTGGGACAATATCTAGAAAATACTTGATCTCTTCTTCATTCTTTCTATGTAATGACTGTCCTGTTTGCTCTCTTAGTTATATACAGTGAAAATCCTTGGATGTTTGTTTTACTAAACCTTTGCAAGGTCTAACTCATCTTGAATTTTGACAATTCTTATTTTGCTCTTACCTGTCTTTGCCTGCAAATTACAGCCTGTGTTGCTTGATGCTTTTTAGCCATTTTCATAGGCTTTCTGAATTTAAAAAGCTGTAAACTTAGGTCTTCAAATTTGTCTCCCAGGCTGAGCCTTGGGCCCTTTGCAAGGCTAAGCTTTCCCTCGTTGAAAGAAATCATAGTGTGCTTTTCTTCTTTTGGCATGAATGATACAGACGTCGACAAAGGAAAAGAAAAGAAAAAAAATTATAAAGGCAACTAACAAACATGGGAAGTTCTCACTTCAGAATTCTGCTGAGAGAGGTTATACAATACTTATGTATTTTTACTTATGTTTTAATGGAAATCTCATGGGAAAAAAATCTTTTAATAATGTGATTTATTTTACTCAAGCGGAAACATTGATGATCAGATAATTCTGTAAAGCAGCGTCTTGTTCTCCTTCTCCTAGCACAAAGACACAGTGCCTCTTACATGGAAAGTAGGCAGCAGTAGGGCTGAGTGTACACCATGTGAGTGTACACCTCAACCTAACAGAGCACCTTTTTAAATTTGTGCTGTTCAACTCTGAGGATTCAACAGATGTCTAGTTAGAGGTGCAAAATTAGGTAGAGTGAACAAATCCCCATGCAAGTGACATGCTGGATGATAAGTGTCCTTCCTGTGTGAAATTGGTGGTCTGGTTTTATATTCAGTCAACACATACTATGTGTAGCAGATGGCTTACAGCTAAATTAGAACCATAAACCTTTCAAAGTTAAAGTTATATATGAATTAAATCTTTCAGCAGGGGTCCCATCACCTATTTCTCCTTACTCTAACATTGAATCCCTGGAAAAGCAGATTTTTTTCTTTAATCAACAGAAGTCAATCTTCAACTAAAAGGAGCTATATTGAAATCTGTCCTGATTCTTAGTCCTGGCATCATGGAAAGTTTCATTCCTTACTAGGACAATGCAATTGTCCATAATCAACCTTCCCATGTTTATTTTATCACACTCTTGGAGTAAGATGCTTCTACTGCCTATTTTTGGGGTAAAGCTGTCCAAAATTATACAGAGACCAATCAGATTTATCATTCTTTGGCATTTGATGGCATCCATCTGTTTATTTACAAAACTGCTAAAGACTTATTGAGTTACTAGACTACAGAGAAAATAAATTGAGTTATCATATGTAGTTAAATTCAGTCCTTGCATCTGCTGTCTTTACAGCCTGTATGGTGTTTTCTGAAATTACACTGGCTTGCAGACCCAGGCTTCAGGAATACATTTACTTCACAGCCTTTTTATGCCATTTCAAGTGAATTTCTAATGCATGAGCAATTTGTGGTTCAGGAAAATGTTGACAGAAGAATGTCAGGGCTTTCTGTTGTTAGCAGTTTAAAAGCATGATAGGGACGGTTCTTACTTAAAAGTAGCTCTTAAAAGTTTGGAGCTGCTCAATTTCTGGAATAATCTGATCTAACCCCTTTCAATCAATATTGCCCAACTATTGTAGAAGGCTTTAAAGCTTATGGGCACAAATGAACTAATATTATTAGTAAGTATAAAACACTTTTAAGATGAGGGATGGGGAATGAACTCTTCTCGTGCTCTATGTATTCAATTACTGCTGTAAGTACAAACAAAAAGAAATAAGGTTTAAAGTTCAAATCTCTCCATTAGTACAACTGAATAGCAAAATGAGGAAGTATGTCTTAAAGAGACAGTTTAGTTCCTGTAGCAAGCATGAGATTGCAACAGTGAACTCAGTTATTGCCCACATCCTTTCTGTGTGGATGAACTGCTCTGGAACAATGAAATCACTGGAAATCTTCTTTTGGAGGAACTAGTCTGAACCCAGCAAAGATATTAACTCAGAGCACCCACAGGTAGCTGAGAGCTCTGGCTTTGTGTAAATTAGGTCACAGTTGTTGGAGAAGGGCTGTTGCTTGTTATGCCAAATCTCTTACTGTGATAAATTCTCAAATTCTCATATTTATACGCCTTGCGTAGTTCTGCTGCATCATTTTGGAACTGAGAGGTATAGGAAATGTGTTCCAGAGAGATCCACATCAGCTCCTGTGCTGTAGGGGTACAGCAGGTCCAGGTCAGTGCTGCCTGTACGAGCCCAGGGCTGAGTTCTGCATCTCCTGCACCATCCTTTGGCAGCCGAGCATGGCTCTGTGCCTACACACAGCACCAGCTAAATGGTGCATCCACATGACTAAGTCTTTGTGGGCCATGAAATTGGGGACAGTGTGGAAACCACCAAATGCTGTTTTGGGAATGATTTGGAGCCTAGCAAGGCTGTCAGAACTTGTACAGCCTGGTGAATCATGCCTGACTGTAGAGCTACTTCAAAAATTCCTGCAGGATGCACTACTCTGTACTAGTACTAGATGGGTGGGTTTCTCTCATATCATATCTGCAATTCCTTAGGTTAAAAAAATAACAACAATAGCAACAAGAAAAGGTTGGAAAAAGGTTGGAAGTTGATTTTTCTGCTCTTTCTTACAAAATAAAGTAAATATTAAGGGCTGCAGAAACAATGAGAAGGAAAAAATTTGGGCATACCAAATTAGCAGGTTCATAAAATAAAACCAAGGTGTTGAAAATAATTATTTAAAAATAATTCCAAACTAAAAAGACAAGGATCAGTTAAATCTATTTTTTAAAAATGGAAATAAGTAAATATAACATGAGATGAAACTAGGCTTTTGTGAATGTTATTGGACCTGGCAAGTGAGTCACACACACTGAACTGCATATGTTTTTCATACTGGAGAAAATGAGCTTGAAAATGACTGATAGCTAGTTAATAAGGGATAATGGCAGACAAAATAATCCATCCAAAAGAAGGACATTTTAAACTAGTTCTTAAAGAATCCCTACTGTTTCTCAAATGTTTGGGTCTGAAAAATGTTATTATTAAGTGAATCCTCCAAATTCCTAAGCAGGAATTATGGCTTTGAACAGTGGCTGAAAAAGACTCCTGTCACCTTAAGTCTTTCCTTTCAAGAAAGTTGTCTTGAGTGCTCAAAGCATGCTAGGGTATAAGGGAAAAATTAAAAAGAAAATGACAATGGCAAACTATATTTAGTGTTGAGAGTGACTCAACATGAAATGATCAAGGAAAGTTTAGAATGACAATGTATCTATCTATCTTAATTTGTACTATTTTTATATATATTTATTACTTATAATTCACGATTCAATGATACACAGTCTGAAGTGTCTTCTGTCAAGTACTCAATGTCCTCAGCTTCGAGTGCATCTGACTGTAACTGGGATGTAAAATACCCGGTGCCTTGCCACAGGGCAAACCCTGGAAGACAGAATAGTTGGATAGCACTGATCAAAGGGTAACCTTCCTTATCCTCACCCTCTGACAGTGATGTAACAGCATGAAACCCATAACACCAGTCCAAGGCTTTCAGACTTGTCCCTGGGAGCATCATTCAGGGCACTTTTCCAGGTACAAAACTGCTCCAGGCTTGTGTTGTCCATTCCCCACAACCCTTCCCCTTCCTGAGTGTTTGCAGCTGTATCTGCCTCTCACACAACAGTGGGTTCAGCACAACTTGCTCTGTAGTGGAAGGGATTCACTGACTGGAGGTGGAAGTTTTAGTGGCTGATTGTAGGTAATCGTATCGAAAAGGGAGAAAATTCTTGTGGGGGCTTGCATCTACTGGAATTTGCACCCAGAGTAGATTTTAGCCCTTGCTCTGCTAGCCAGATGTGTTTGTGGATTAGTGGTCTTTATGCTGTCTGTAAAATAATGGAATGCTAGTTTTTGAGGATGTTACGGGAATAAATAAAAAATGTTTATGTTGTTCTCAGATTAATTGTTGTAAGTGTAATAGAAAAAAATCCAAGCAAGAGTTCATAGCATGGTTTAGTGCATAATACCATTCATTAATTTCCAGATCCCTGCATTGCCTCAGCAGAAATGTTTGAGTCAAGGATAGAGACTCTTCTTTACTATTTGTTGATGAAATTTCAGATCAGTATCTAAAAACATAAGATACTCTGTTCTTCTGGTTTTTTATTTGGTTTGGTTTGTTTTTTTTTTCCTCAGGGAAGAGCAGATTAATCTGTTTTTTCTGCAGATAAATGATTCCTGTCAAATATACTCATGCAGGAATCTTTGTCCACAATAGGGAAAAACTGATTAGTCATCATGACAGAATAGATAAAGAATCTTTGATAGCACATTGCATCTGAGAGTACACAATGCAGTTTCTGTGGAGGTATTTTGGTTACCTGAAAATGTATCAGTATGCAAAAGGCATAACAAGTTACACTACGAACTATTACAGCATAACACATTAAATTTAAGAATAGGGTGCATCTTTTCCTGGGGAAGCAACAAAAGAATGCTGGTCATAAAGTAAAAAATTATCTAAGTATAAATGTGAACTTCAGATGAAATTTTCTTCACAACTTCTGGAGATTGTAATTATTAAATTTCAAATTTGAATGCTGAAGAAATAGTCTTTTAATAAATTTTATTTGCATTTGTATATGTAGAGGACGAAAATAATGGACGAAAATATTTGGTTTTTAGGAAATAGCAAAGCATGGCTGGCAGCACAGGGAACCACAGCCTGAGCTGTGTCAGAGCATCGTTCTGACTCACATGGGAGAAAAATTATGTGTAGTTTTAAATGATGCCTTAGATTAAAATTAAAATCTATAATTTAATTTGCTGTTTTCTGATGATTTATGAATATATTCTCGGAATAATATTTAGAGTAGCGAAACCTCTAATTTATGTGAAACAGTGCATTAAAAGCAGTTAACTCATCCACCTAAGAAACATTATCAGCTACTCATCAGCTTCAATTCAGAACAGAATCTGAAGAAAGGCCTGAAAGAGGCATCAAATTTCTTCTGCTTTTTAAAGACCTTGGCAATGCAAGATACCGAGTGTGACAAATGCAGTTAGGTATAAATTACCACCCTTCTTGCAGCTACTGGAGCTCGAGGTCCCACTTTCCTCCACTGAAATGCACACAGTTCCACCTTGGTATGTACTGGAGGAAATCTGGAATGCCATTACAGAACACTCTGCAAGCTCCCATTATTTTCAACAGGAGTGATGCCAAGCTCCTTTCAAAGTTGATTACAGAATCATAAAAAAAATAAGGCTGGAAAGGACTTTTAGAGATCATTTACTCCCATCTCCCCTGTTCATGGCAGTATCAGCTGCATGTAAACTATTTCTGGCAGATGTTTGTCTAACCTGTTCATAAGAGCATACAAAAATGGACTTTCTGCTTCTTACCTAGGAAATTTTTTCCCCTATGCATTCCTGTTAGAAAATCTTTCCTAATGGTTAACCTAAATTTCCTCTGCTGCGGTTTAAGCCCATTACTTTTTATCATGCCCAAAATGAGCATGGAAAAAAGATGATTTCCTTCCTTCCTTTTGTCTGCAGACATTTATATTTTTCTATTTACACCTTTCTCTATATCAAAATAATCCCAGTTCATCCAGACTGGTCAAGGTCATGTTTTCTAGGCATGATTGCTTTGTATTAGTCCTCTAGATTATGCCTGTGCAAAGACAGGTACAGCAGGAGGGTAGAGTACTGAGGGATGGAGGGGGAAACCAAGTATTTTAGAAGAAAATGTTACTGAAATTTTACCAATCATTCAGCAGCTTTTTTGTCTTGATTTGTTTTTAGAGTGCCACCTTGTCTTTCAGCCTCTTCTTTAGTTTTCCATTTCTATATGCACAATATCCATTCCTCCTACACCGTTAATTACTGCTGTCTGTTATAGTCAAAGGTTGGCCTAATGCCTAAAATGAGAGGTGTGTGAAATGGGATACAGTAATTCTGAACTTGGGCAATATGCAGGATCTGTACAGTAACAGGAAAATCAAAGCTGTGCTTGATTCAGATTTTCTCCTTCCCAAATCCTAATTTTACTAAGTGACTTGACACTGAAACCAGAAAGCTTACTCCACGCTTCTTCTGTTTGGTTATTTTTAGCATTTCCTGCAGAGATCTTGGCCCTGAACTTTAATTCCTTCTTCCCACACACATGCCCATCTCTTTCCATCCACAGTGGAGTCAATGGTTCACGTCTGGTACGCTCAGCCAGCAGGGATCAGTTATTTCTTCCTGTAGAGTTGTGGCACTTTGTAGCAAGGTGCAATGAAAATTCCTTTTAATGAAGAGAAATTTGACTTAGGAAGCGAGTGTGGCTGCCATCCCAGCAGAAGCGGTGTGTGGCAAATTAGGGTCTGTGATGTACATTTTGCTTACAAGGATGGATAATTCATTCACAGGGGAATTTGTAAATTATTCAAGTAATCCTTACCTGTGGGATAAATATTGTCCCCTAAGAAGCTCATATGACTTTATAATCTGATAATTTATTCTGTCAGGATAATGCTAAGAAATTCTGTAATGAACTTTCACTACTTGTTATTGGGCAACTAGAGCTTTATTCAAATGCTGGTTCCCTGATATTATGCTTCAGTGATGCTTTTTCTGATTCTTCTGCATTGATCAATAGTGATATGAAAACAGTTTTTTAGAAAGCTCCATTCTCCTGCATCCTCTCATCATAAATTATTGTTTTTTTTCTTTGATGGTAGTACATGAGAATATTCCAGATAGTCAAATAAACAGTCAGAAACCATGTCAGGCATTAATATTCGGGATTTTTTACTGGATGCAGAATTTTGTTTTACCATCTTCAGCATAGGTATTTTTTCTACACTTATGAGAGGCCACTTTGCACTTGTGGCCTCTGACAGACCCTCTGAAAAATTCAAGACGTGCAGGATTTTATATCCCAAATGAGACAAATTTCTACTGCAGGATTAGAGCGTGAAGGCTGTAAGAATCAACAGCCACAGTCACAGCCTGTCCCACTCAAAATGTGTCGCCCAGCTCCCGGGGCGAGTTTACATCAGCTGGTAGCACAGGACATCCTGACACAAAGCTCGGGGAAGAGGCAGCTCCATCCTTTGTACAGAGCAGTTACACTGTCTAATCCCACTCAACAGCTCTGAGGGGTGCTGGGCAGCAATTCCTTTAACAGATCCTACCCAAAACGTCCAAACGTGGACATGCTAGCAAATGCTAGTTTGGAAGCATGGAAATGCTAATCTGGAGTGTCTGACTGACTGCTGCACAAAACCTGTAGCTGTCTCTTAGCCATCAAGCTGGACACTCTTACAAGAACAGTAAATTTCTAGGAGGTACAGTCAACATAAAATATTTCACTTCAGCTCTGTGTCATTACCTTCCATGTATTCTGTGCTTTTATATCCTCAAATGTTCTGAGTGCATTTATTTGTATAGATATGTGAAGGTGCTACTAGAACACCCCAGTGCAGCAGAGTGAACTTACAATCCACAAAGGGCAGAAATTCCCAGCTACCAATAAAATAGTATTTTATTAACTCAGTTCTCAGTCCTGAGTTAAGTTAATGTGAGTTTATCCAAATGAAAAGAGGAGTTCTCAGTAGTGCTTTCAGTAGATGAAAGATGTCTAGACACCTGAAAATTGTGAAATTAGTTCCCAAGCTCATCTTCTAAACACACTCTTTATGAGTGTACTTCTCAGTGGGTTTTTAGCCTATTTCAGGTGTTCTAGTGAAAGTTGATGTCCCTTCAGGCATAACTCCTATAGCTGACTAAGAGCTAGGACATGGTTATAAGAAAATTTTTGTTCATTTTTACACTCACCAACGGTACAAAAATAGCAGAAATGAAAGCTGAGCATGGACACTGGCAATAAATTAACAAGGCAATGAGGATTGCAAATAGTAATTCCGAACAAACTATCTTTGCTCGCTGGTTGCAGTGCAGCCTGTATGAACAGTTAAAGTGTGCAAATGCACCCTATACTGAGAAAAATTATTAGCTTTCTTTTTCAGAAGTAAAATATTGTTCTATGGCCACACTTAAATCTATGGATACACCTCCATATCCTATTCCATGTGAGGTGGTTATAAGAAAAAGTGATACCAGTGCCATTAAGACAGAAAGGTCTTAGAAAAGTCTCAAGAAGCTTCATAAAAGAAATTATTTCTGTCTGTTCCTTCTGGTGTTTGTTCCATGTTTTCAGTACATCCTTTTTATTCCAGTATCTGGCTGGGTTATGTTGTGCTGCTTGGGTACTTTTGATAAAAGTATTTGTTACCTTCTCCTCTTCAAGTTTCCCTACCTCATCTCAGTAGCCACTGTACATGTTTTCTTTTACATTGTGAAAAGCAAAAGTGGAGACACTTTGCTTCCCCAAATTATTCTCCTTTTGATATCAAATCGCATGCTTGAATTTTAATGCTGCATTTTGTGCTCTGGGAGCTGAAACTGTTTACTCAGCTGAGTACTGGCAGGACTGGTGCAGTTTTCCCAGCAGGGCTCACTGAAGTGCCTGCTTCCTTACTTTGAAGGTTTCCACTTGTTCCTTAATGCTCTGAGAGAAAATGCTAGCAAATATTGGTGAGGGCTGTTGTGGTTCTTGTAATATGTTTTCTGTTAGAATGAAATAAAAAAAAAAAAAGCGACATTCATGTCCGAGAGCACCGAGCTCCTAATCAGATGGTAATGATCTGTAGATGAAGAGGAGATCTGCGTCCAAGCATGTAACCTTCTTTGTACTTGTGAGATTGAACTGAGCATGAGTTCAAGTTAAAAGCTCTTTACTGTTGGCTGGCTTTGTTTTCCTTTTGATATTATTTATATCTTTTGGATTGCAATACAAAGGACTCATTGAAAAATCAGTAGTGAATAAAAGCCTCAACTTCAAATCAGTAGTTGTAAGCACTCTCCAAAGTATAGGGAAGAGAAGGGAATATTGATTTCTCATGAAATCAACTATTAGGAAATGAAACAACTTTACAAAGGTGGGGATTTTACCTTATTGGCAGTGCTTCATGAAGTGCATTCTGATCTTGGCTCTTGGATGCCACTTATACCATCTTCCTACAAACTGGAATGCTGTTTTGCTCGAGCTTGGAAAGGAAGCATTTTTTCCTGTTCAAAACATTTTCAGCATTTCAAGCCAAACAATTTGTGCAGAGGAATAGATCTCTATTTAAAGAAATAGAAGCAGAGTATTCGTTATCTGGAATCCTACTTTAGCATGTTCTTTGTTTTGGAAGCCAGGCTGTGAATTGTACTCGTTTTATGACCTGACCAGCCATGAATGAAAGAGCTGGCTGATTTTGTCTCCATAGTTCTGTGACTTTCTTGTAAACTCTGACTGAGCATGCTATAATAACCTTTTCTTGTTCCAGACTGGTGAGGTTGAAATGGAAGGAAACGAACCTGATTGAAGTTGCAGAGGTCTACTTGTAGCTTGTTTCATTCTAGATACAGTTGGAGCCAATTTTATTTCCTATTAGTCAAGATTAGAAAAAGCCTCCAGTCTTACATACACCGACTCCACAAAGAAAGACAAATATGCTACAGTTTGATTTCCTGGATCTCTCCTTGATTCAGTGAGAGGGGGTTGCTAGATGAGGCTGGGAAGACAAATACCCCATTTAAAGGTTGAGATGCTGAAATGGGATCAAATTGTTACAGCAGAAAGCTATTTTAACTATGAGGTTGCCCATGAGTGTAGCACTGCAAGCAAAAGTAATAGTTTGTTATTGTTTTTTTCAAATTCGATGTGATGGTTGTATTGAGAAATATTTAATTGGAGAGAAACTTTTGATGCCGTCCTGCACTCACAAGCATTTTTCAAGCTAATGCCTCTCCTATTTCTTAACAACAAAACCAGAAGCATAAATGGAAAATGAAGTCAAGCCTAACAATATGTGCCATTCCTTTATGAGCAGATTTAATTGCTCGTTGTCTGCATACAGAGTGGCGTGCTGATATGACAGCACAGAATATTCTGACTTCTCTCAGACTTTTAGGACACTTCAAGGTATGATTATGGAAAGTAGCATTCAAGCAATTGTGCAAGTTCTGTGTGACATATTACTTGAAAATGACAAGAAAATGACTGCTCTCTGAGGAGGTAGATGCTGCTGCATGTAAACATACGGGAAAATGTAATTTACTACATTTTGCTTGTGGAAGCAGTTATTTTTATTATTTAAATGGAAGAACAAAATTTTTACAGTGTTACTTGGTATTAGTGAGTTAGCTGTTCTTCCCACATATTCAGCATTCTTTTGCATATAACAGCATATGCATTCTTTTGAGAACATGATAGAAAGTGCTGCCCTAAAAAAAAAAGTTATGAAGTTTTAAGAGCTCTTAAGCAGATGCCTTAGAAATTATTTCCACATCATTGTGCTATTCCTTCTGTGGGTCTTGGTACCCCCAAATAACTTATATTTTAGAAATGTTGAGACATTTAAGTGTATTTTAAATCTGTTTCTATGTGCATCTCTGAGTGGTAAATTTCATGTATTTTTGTCAGCTGAATATAATGGGCTTGGGAACCCTCTCTTTAGAAAGTTAAAATCTATAGAAATGATGCTGTTTAAGAAAATGTGTGTTTTTTTCAAATTTATCAATTGGTCAATACCATCTCTCTCTACAAATCCTACCCCAGTGTCATTCAATGATGTATCACTGTGATGCATCAGTAAATATTGAACATTGATCATGTAAGTGCTGCAGGATTTAGTTTTGTTCACTGTGCATAAAGACTTCGGAAACCTGGCCAATAAGTTTCCACCGAGTGAAGAAAGGATAGAAATGCTTTGTGGTGCTGGTCTTTTAAGTAGGAGTTAGGTGGAAATGAAGAAATTGGAGATATGCAACAGTACAATTTACAGACTTGAGATAAATGCTCAGAATAAGTGGTCAGAAACACCTTGGCTGTGAACTTTGCTGATCTGAACCTGCTGAGGGAATTATCCCTGTTATTTAAAATATAAGATCTAATTTATTTATACCTAAATTCTGATTGCTTAGATACCAAACAGATGTTTATTTTCCAATGCTATTAATGATTCAGTCAAGCTGTGTATGAGACATTATTACCTATACATAAGGTTGTCTGTGTCTGCAGCTATTTCAAGCGATTCACAAGCTTAAATGTAACTGTAAAAAATGGGTGGCCATTTTGTCCTATTTATAAGCTTGTTTTTGAAGTGTTTCTGTCATTAGATACAAAAACATATATTCAGAAAAACTTATGTCTGTTTGCTAAGTTTCCCAGCACAGTGGAATGAAAGATTTTTGCAGAAAAATATGTTTACATTCAAAGGCAATCTCTAACACTTCTATTGTTTACAGCACAGTTTTAAATCTGGTCAAGTTAAAAAAAAAAAACAAAAAAAAAAACAAACAAACAGACATGAACTGAAAAAGTGTCATTTCTTTGTTCCTGAAATTCAGTCCAGTTTGGTGTTCTCATAACCTGTCGAATGTTACAATTTTCGTCCTTTTACTTGGATTTCATAGGAAAAATTGGCAGAAGGCCAAAATAATAGCTGAACTCAGTTGTAAGGATTCAGGTCCGGGGTGCTAACCAGAGCAGCTGCACTGGGAAGTGTTGGTGCTGCTGGAGCAGTGGGGAAAGAGGAGGAACAGTCAAGGTTCTGCTCCTCAGCCACAACCTCCAGAGCTGTCCCGGAGCATTATCCCTTTGCCACATCTGGGAGGCCTTAGAAAAGATAATTTTCACCCATGGGATTATTGCGGACAATTTGTATATTTGGTCCTGAACATAAAGTTGAAGAGTTGTATGATGCAGCTGATTTCCAATATCAAGCAGTAGGCACTGGGGAGAACATTGAAGTTGAGCTAGCAAACCTTCAAAGTCTATTCATTAAAGCAAAGAAACAGAAGAATGGAGGGGAGGGGGTGGGAAGAATTGCTTCAAGGGTTATTTTATGTGGAAATAAATGAAACTAGAAAGCCAAGTTTTTGCAAGTAACGGTTTGCCAGATTTGTCTTTCTCCCTTCCCCTAGGTGAGTGCATTGGGATACACTCTTTAGTAGTGTGATGTTTGTGTTTCTGCAGAGGACCTGCAATGTTCATTGCACAGACTGGACCATAAGAAAGGACAAGATGATGTTTGAAAAAACAGCTGCAATGTTTGAATGTTTGCTCTTGCCTCTCACGTTTATCATAAGGTTTTCTTCTGAATGTGGATGCTCTTGGATGCACCTTTAAGGATGGGGGATGTGTATGTGTGCAAAGACATGCATGTACACCTGGAATTGAGGAAATGAGGAGCTTTCTGTTGCTGCACAAAGAGAACTATCAATTTCCCAGAAGAAGAATGCTGTAGGACCAGTTTAAACATTTTAGTGCTGTAGATGTATGACTTTAAGCCCTGGGTAAAAGCTGGCTGAATATGTCATAGACATGATTTGTCTTTGGATGATAGCAGCATCTCTCATAAAGCACTCCACTCAATCTGTGGAATGATATTACTAGTGAATGTGGAGAATGCTCTTTCCCAGTAGCTTGAGGTGTACTTATATGAATCTAGCTGGTGAATGACATGGTAAGTAAAATCCAGAGGAAAAATGATATACAGTTAAAGACGTATTTTAGTGACAGGCAATGCAGCAGCAAAGGCAAACAGAGATAGAGTCCTGCAGTTAGTATGTGAAAATAAGAGGGAACAAATGCCTTCAAGAACTAATAATCCCTTGAATCTTTTACCTGTTATCCCAAATTAGACTGGGAAATACCTATTTAATGGAAAAAAACCTATTCTGCTCCCTCTTTTACTAAATCTTGTCTGTTCCCCTTCTCAGCAGCCACACTTATGAAATGCATATTAGGAATTAAATCATTCAATTTGGAGAAAAGTGTAATAATGCACATACTACCAGTGTGGAGGTCTGTGTAGGTACAGTATTTTACCATCTACAGAGTTTAAACCACATTTTCTCTTATCTTTCTGAAACTAATTCAGGCACCAGAATTACATTGGTCCCCATAGTGGATCTTCGTTTCTGACAGTAGATTTCTGAGCAAATGAAAAATCATCCAGTCATTTCTCTCTAATTAGTTGTGTCTCTAAATACCTAATTATCACTGGGAACAAATTGCATGCTACAAAGATAATATTATGGAGAGCTGCTAATCTGTTAAGATGCTGCTTTTGAGTTTTGTACAGTTGATGCAGCTGTTAAAACAGAATTTTTGCCACCTGGATGTATCATTATCATTTTATTGTAAAATTCAGGAATAACTGATGGGAAACCAGAGTATTGGACTTGGCTTCTTTAAGCATTGTGCTTGTCAGATAAAAAAACATATCCTTATGTCCTTCATAATCTACTCTTTTCCATACTTTAAGCTACTTTAGCATTCTTAAAAGGTAATTCTGTGGCAGAAATAAAAATTAAATGTTCTTTCAGGGTTTGTTAATAGCTTGGTTTGTTAATAGCTTGGTTTGCATTGTCCACATATACATGGCAAGATAGAATAACATAGTAGATTCATGGAGTTCTCAGCCAAATGCAATCTGCATAGAAATTGCACGTTTCTGTAGAATACTTGACAATTATGCTTAGGTGGCTTAACTGTAATTAACGTGTAATGTGCACTTTGGCTAGAAAAAAGAAATTACCAGGTACTTACCTCATGATTATTTCAGCATGCTCTGCACAGTTATGGTTTGTGGTCATAGCAGTGCAGAGTGCTGAGTATTCTCAGCTCATTGTCAAGTCCATTGGTGCTGAGTATCTCCAGAACCCCCTGGATGAGGTCTTGAATCCCTGGGAAATATACATTGACTGTATGTAAAGCATAATTTATAGCTGATGCCTGCACAGAGTAATGCCACTGCTGGTTAATGACATCATCAAAAATTCCCAGCTCAAGAACATTCCTGATCACTAGAGTTATAAAACTTTATTTGTAGTAAAACCTCCCTTTCAAGCTGAAGTTTGGGATTTTCTTATATTCCTTTTCCCTTTTTTCATAGCAGTTCTTCAGGCTAAAAATTTTAAAGGTGACATGTATGAACTAGAGTGATTTCAGTTTTAGAGGTAACTGCAGCTGTACACACATTGCTTTTGTATTGATCTGCTAATATGAAACCTATAAAAATGTGGACTGATAATAAGTTGAGAGTTCTAATTAGCAGTCATTATGCTGCCACATCTTCTATGTAATCAAATCAGCAAAAATCCTGACAATATGAAAGAGAGGTGCTTGAAGAAGTCTGGTAGTAATCTCATAGGAATACAGCTAAAATTTATACCCTATTTTACTTTCATGAAAAAGTTAATTAAACTAATCAGCACTTCAAGAACCACAAGAGAAATCCTGTCCCAAATTTTGTATACAGACAGCCTTGAAATGGGAATGAGGACATAACCACGCTGTGTTCCTTGCCAGAATCTCAAGGGGTCTGTGAGGGTGCTGTGAGCATTGTGACCTTCTCCTGTTGTGTTGGTCAGTCCCAGTGGACTCAGATTCTGCATCTGTGGAGCCTTGGAGATGTTGTGGGATTCATCATTTTCTGTACCCAGAGAAGTGTGGTGATTTGTTTTCCTCTGGGATCTGCCCACGTTGGTTTCTCAGTCCTTATGTCCCCTGTCACATAGCAGAGAGCTGGCTGGGTGATGATGAGCATTCTTTGCACAGGTGTGGGGATTTAGGCAGGGGAGCCTGAGGGATCCAAGGCTTGGAATCCAAGCTGGCCAGAGGTGGACAGAAACCTGTGCATGAGCTGGAACAGAGAGAGCAGGACACCAGGCATGGCTGAGGCTGCTCCTTCCTAAGGAGATTCCTATCCCAGAGGGTGGCTGGGCACTGGGACAGTCTCCCAAGAGAGAGGGGTCACAGCACCGAGCCTGACAGAGCTCAAAGAGCATTTGGACAATGCTCTTGGGCACGTGGTGTGACTCTTGGAGTGTGCAGGGCCCGGGGTTGGACTCAGTGATCCTTGTGGGTCCCTTCCAAAGCAGCATGTTTTGTGATTCTTAAATGAGCTGTGGATCACAGCGCAGTAAAACACACCAGAGGCCTACGATGCCTTAAACCAGGGAAGCTGTGAGTGAGAATCGCCTTGCATCCAAGTTGACTTCAAGGAAACTGGTTTCAAACTCCAAATTTTTCTTGTAAAAGAGGGGTTCTGAGCCTGCTTACTTTAGAGGAGCCAAGACAAAATAAGCAGAGCCCCAGTACCTAAAGCACACAACGCAATAGTTTGGCAAGTTTTATTCAAAGACATTATTTAGATAAAAGCCACAACTGTGAGCTAGATTGAAAAGCAAGAGAAACATGAAGGCTATTTTTCAATGATGGTCAAATGGACCAGTATTGCTGAGTAATTCAGTTTTGGTGGAATTTGATTCCTCTGTGTTGTGATGTCTGCAAGGCAGCGTCTGTTTCCAGCACTCCAGCTGGGTTATTTGTTAGAATGTTTGCTATTTTGTGCTTTTTTTTTCTAGTGCTGGGAAGCCTTAATCATAGGTCAAGTCTGCATTGTTTTAGGCACTAAATGAACTCAGAACAGAGAGGCAGTGCTGCTGCCGTATAGTTTATAATCTAAGTATAAAACAAGAGACAACAGATGGGTCTAGACAGACGGGGGAGCATAAGGAAACAATGTGACAGTACTGGGCAGCCAAAAAGTCAGTGTTGGAGGGAGAGCAGCAGGCCAGCTCTGAGTTTTCTACAAGCAACATATCAAGGAAAGGATCTGAAATGAGATAATTAAGACAGCTTTGCAGATGGCAGTAGGGGACTCCTTCTAAGAATGAGGCAGTTTGGTGGGGAAGGGCTTTGGAAATAAAGACAAACATTTTGTGTTTTAGGGCATAGAAAGTGGGAAATAAAGCAGAAAACACTCACATAGTGGCGATATCACCAGAAATATTAAATGAGTACATGGGTTTTTTTGCAGCAGCATTTTGTGTAGGTAGAAGTGAGCTAAAGCTGCGTACCTTTGATCCACTTTGTAAGTGAGGAAGAATGTGAAGAATGCTCCTTCCTCTCATCCTCATGGAAGGATTTCTCTCCTATTGTATCAGCAGACAGTTCTTGGCCATGGAGAATTTGATGAGATTCACTTTTGAGCTCATAAAATACTTTTTTTAGGTATAGAGGCTAGAAAACACTTCTGAACTCTCAGAATTCAAAGACTACTGAAACAAAAGCCTGGATTTGGAAGTCAAATAAATTTTTTTTCTCAAACAGAACAGAAAAATAATCAAAAGACCATGTTTGATTGTACTGGACAGTTGGTAAACAACTTGACAGCAGTTTCATCTTATGGTTACATTAGCTGTTATTTTATATGGCAGTTGTATTTGGCAAATTACAATTTCCCTTTGAAAATGATCCTTGGAAAATAATACATGACATTTTAAAGTGCCGTGGTCCATACATGCAAATGAATAAATGCAAGATAACTACATACAGCTAGATGGTGTTAGCTGAGTTAAAAGAGCCTTTACTCTCGTATCTCTCCTTTTAGTATTTCAGTATCCCATTGCTTTATTAATAAAGTTTTCTGTATTTAAAATGAAAATTACTTGCAAAAAAATATATAAGCATTGTTTGCTTTCAATTTCTATGCAGCACGTAAAGAAGACAAGAGCACTGAGTATCTCTTAACAAAATGAAATCCCTCCATATGGCACCCTTCTCCCATTAAGATGTATAATATGAACATAAAAAGCATCTTTTAAAAGAGTTTTATAGCTGGAATGGGATTTTAGTTTAGCTTAATTTGTGAATTGCCAGAAGCAAGAATTATCCTTAATGCTGTCTGTATAAGGCTGCTCCCACAGCTGCTCTTAAGCGATTTTGTATCAAAATAACCAGGAGCTGTCTCACATTCATCCAGAAGTTAGGTGTCTAATCTGAATTAATCTAAGTTTCCTTCAGAGTCAACAGAAAGAATGAAGCGCTTGGACAGGACATCTTGTTCTGTTCTATTACAAGAGTTCGAAATAAAATTACCTCTTAAATCTCGCTCTTGAGGTACCTCTGTTCCTCTTCTGCAGAGGGAGCCTAGATGATTGGCTTAGTCTCCTCACCTCACTCTAGGCAGCTGGAGTTGGAGGAGATTAAAAACAACCTTTGAAACTGAGCTGAACTGCCCTTTATTTCAGGCTGTGAATGTAGTGCGGTGCTGCAGTTCACAGACAAATCTCTGCTCAGCCAGCCCGGGCAGGATGAGAGTCTGTATAGAGCCAGGACAGAAGAGCTGCATCAGTTAACCTGGCAGGTTCACAGCCCCAAGGCTGCCCAGGTTAGCAGTGACCACGAGTGTAACAGGAGATCACCTTGGGAAGCTCTGACATTTGGTGTGAGGTAACCCCAAAGTCATGCATTGGGTGCTGTGTAAATAACTAATAGTGAATAATAATTAATCACACACTGTGATTCTGACATAAAGAAGAGGTTTTATTTTAAAGAGCGGTTTGGTTTTTTTTGCATGACTGGAGTGTTCTCATATGAACCTCTTTGCCTCATCCATGAGGTCCTTACCTGAGTACCCAAAGCATCTTCTGTGCTCGAGGTTCGTGCTGACTGCAGCATGGCAGCATCTGTTGTGCTGCAAGGATCAGATCTGGGGAATGCAAACTGAGAATTTACAGGAATTGTTCTTCAGCTGTAACATACTTAATTCTTAGAGCTGCTTGCCAGATGCAGATACATTTGATTGAGTGCAGCAACCATGATTCTGTCTCACCTGCTCTCATCCATAATCTGTTTTATAACTTTCTCTGTTAAAAGTTCTGGTAGCCCTGCTGTTTGAAAGACTTTTTATAGAGTTCTCAGAGCCTGTAAAAGAAGCCTTTTCCATAAATTGTATTTTTTAAAGTGATGCTCCGAGTGATTTGACATTTTTTCAAAAGTAAGATAAAAGTTTATGTACTTGGAAATTATGTCCCTTAGAAGTATGCACTTTATATTTTATTTATTTTGATAGCTTATGTTATGATACATTTGATAGATCCTGAAAGACACTGTCAGTTTTAAAGATACGGCCAATAAACTTTCATTAGTGGGGAAAATGTGCCCCATAATGATCAGATGCCTCTGCCTATGCAAAGACATTGTATCAGCCTTATGAAATTTTTCTTTTTCAAAATTTTTGTTGTGTGTTTTTGACCAGTGTTACATAATTCCAGAAAGGGAATATTTGACAAACAGTGGAAGGAAGGTCAAAAAGGTTTGGGGCATAAATTCTCTGGGATTAAATCCTTAAGGAAAACAGGTTAAAGACAGCAATGATACAATTTCTTATTAAAGTTTAGTCCATATATATGTATTTATATAATTCTGATTTATTAAATTGTAAGCAATGTCAATTGGAGTTGCATAATTTCCTAGCCAGGCAGAAAGAGAACCAGAATCCCAGATAGCCAAATTTTTGATTAACCCATTGCATGAGACTGTTCATTAACACCAGCTGAAGATGTGACACACAGCTCTTCTGAAGGCTTCAATATTATCTCTTAAAATAAAATATGTTTCCTTGTAATTGAACAAATTTGGAGAGCAATGTGGAAATTAATTGAGTTGAAAATACAAATTAATCAGTAATACTATTTAAAGTAGAATCAAGATGATGAATTTTTAAGCTAGAAAAAAATTGAATCGCAATTACCAGGTGGAAAAGTTTAAACAGATGTGTTAAGTTTCTGGCAGCCTTCAGCCAGTTTGATTGGTGGATTACAAGGTGAGAGCAAGACCAACACAAAAGTCTTGTGCATGTACTGAGATGCAGTACAAGCAGAACTGCAGTGGAGAGATAAGAGACTACTTAAACTCCTGCCAAGAGTTCTGCTGGGTTTGTTCTATTTACACTGATCCCACAGTCAGTGCACGCAGGGATTTTTCTTTGTCTTGTGAAGGACCAATAATTCTGAAATTTCATAAGGGTAATACTGTGATGTTTTACTGAAGCAGGAACCCCTTCACTGCAGGCAGTGTACAAGCAGGTATTACTGTCATTGTTTCACAGAATGATATAAAGTGCTTGTTTACAGGCATATTTTTAAACTGAGGAGAGATTTGAGTGTTTTATAGCTGTAAAAATCTTTGCAGTTCTGTCAGAGCATGTCTACATGTGCAATGCCTCACTAACATCTCCTTTCCTCATCCATTCTGTATCCTCCTCCCCTTCCTACCAAATGTCAGAATACATTTACTCTGTCTGTATCCCCTTGACAATAAAAACAGGAGCAAACTTGAGGGTTTTGTCTGAGGATATAATTTCATTACCTGTAATAGTAATTTTTTAAAATAAATTTTCCCTACTACAGTATTTGATTTTTAACACCTTTTCTAAGTGTCTTACTCTCAAAGAAAGCTTTAACACCAACCCAGTGGAAAATTGCTGCCATGTAGATAAGAATTATTGAATTTGCTTTTTCTTGAGATGGTGGATAACGTACCATGGTGAATTTATGGTCTGCCACAGTGTGCAGTCAAGAAGCATCTCATTTTGGTTCTGAAAGGAACCCTCTATGAGTCTGTGAGTTTAAGGCAGGCAGCCATGGGAACCTTGTCCTTTGCAAAGACTTGCACCTGGAAAATATCCTGGCAAAAAAGCTGCCTTGGTTCAGTCCTACAATGAGTGGGACACTGCTAAGCTCTGCTCAGAGCCCTCCCTGGGCAGAGACCATTTCTGAATGACCTGAGGTTTGCTCTCCCCTACTGCTGCCTCAGTACCGAGGTTTTTCCTGGGCAATTCATGAATTGACTATTTGCATTTAGCTATATCCTTTAACAGTGTACTATGATAGACATCTGTTATTTGCAGAGAAATCACCCTTTTTCCTTAGGTTTGCATGTACTTTTACAGTGATTTCTATTTCTAGTTTATTCATGCTCTGAAATAAAGTGTGGCAAAACAGTATACGTGAAATTATCCTAATGCTAAAAGCTGAAGTGTTTATAGTTGGTAAACCTAAGTATACTGTATAATTAAAACAATTATTTAATCAAAAGATGCTTTCTTAAACTGCTTTGCAATTAGTGCTATTGAAATAGTTCTATTATTTTCCATGCATTTAATTTCTGTTTTGGTCTCTCCAAAGCACATTTTTTTGTAGAAGGCAAAACAACTTCACATCTATAATTATAGTTTAAACAATTCAGGGTATACATGATCAGATTAAAAGACTAAAGTAAACCTT
This sequence comes from Bombycilla garrulus, assembly GCA_013400315.1. NCBI lineage: Eukaryota > Metazoa > Chordata > Aves > Passeriformes > Bombycillidae > Bombycilla > Bombycilla garrulus. The sequence goes on along the minus strand of VXBU01018237.1, from coordinate 496,062 downwards.
ACCATAATGGGACCAAAGCACAGGAGAATATACTGTGGCAGATAACTCTGTTTAAAGTTATCAGCCTATGGGTTTGTTGACAATATTTCCTAGTTTCAGGGGTATTGTGTCACTGTATATTCCCAGAGAGTTGAGAAAAGGATTTCCCACTGCTGGCACATACTTTGCAGGTGTTTGCTGAATAGCACAGAGCTGGTTTATGTATTGTAGCAGTAATGGATCCCTGGTCGTGGGTTTGTTTGTAATATTGATTTCCCTTCAGTCAGATTTTATAAAGAGCTTCACATCCTTGTCGTGCATCTCTGGTCTAGATGCTGCAGGTATTAGCCTCAGATCGTGACAGAGATTTGCAAAGAGAATGTTCCGTGTGCACAGTTGCATTAAGGCTGATGGAAAATCGGTTTGAAGTAATCCTGCTCTGTTTGAGAGCCTTTCTGCCATTCTGGCGTTAAGTGTCCTGAAACCTGTGGGCACATCTTTTCTTTCCACAAATTTTTTTGTGAAAGACGACCATGGGGAAAGAAAAAAATCACATGAAGCTCCTAAGAGTGTTATTAGATGCTTCTGTTAAGGGACAGACCGTTCCCTACTGACAGGATGAGTCTCTGTAAAGCTCTAGTCCGGACAGCTGAGTCAAAATTGAAGTGTGCAGTGTGTGCGTTGATGTGAGGGTTGGCATGTGTGTGGATACCTTAGGAAAAGCTTAGCAATATGAGGAATATCGGAAATCAGGGGGGAGAAGTCTGGCAGATAAGAAATCTACAGAGAACTGTCCTTTCCTTCAGTGCTGAAAACCCAATTTTCTGGGCAGGTTGGGGGTGGTGTTTCCCTTGGATGGCACCAGTTCCCCTCCAAGATCCCTGTTCAAGGATGGAAGTGGAGCTCACCTGGGAGGGCTCCACAGGGCACTGGGCCCAGTGTGGAGGTTCTCTGGATCTCTCAGATCCCTCCCAGGGAAGGCTAGGAACAATCTAACAGCCATGAGTGGAGACAGCAGAAGTTGTGCACCCAAGTCCAGTGATCCTTCTGTACCGGAGGCGGCAGAGCCACAAAGAGGAGGCCTCGTACATCCGTAATTCACAATTGACTGCAAAGCTTCAAAATGTAATCAAGGGAGATTAGTCATGCAGAAAATGTCCAAAGCATAATTTCATTATGGCAGTAAGAACCACAGTGTCCGACTGTATGTTCACTGTCTGGTTCCTGTGCAGGGTTTGGACACTCCTGGCATGAGAACAGCAGAATACTGTTTTTTTCACAGCAGAACTCTCAGTAAGGTAAGAGATCTCAGAAGGGCTACAGTTCTGCAGGTTTTTTTTCTTTTAAACAAGAATTATAACTTTTTTCCTTTTTTTCTTTTTTTTTTTTTACATCTTTTGATGTATTTAAGCTTTTCTCCATAATCTTAAATCTAGGAAGACCTACTGTAGGTAATACATTTTCTGCTTCCTTGTACCCTGTCTTTTGTTCATACTTAAGTTTCAAACATTGGGTTTGTCCCTCTTAAGAGACAAAGTTCATAAAGGCCTAATTACACACAACATTCAGCACATCACTAGGAGTATTAGAAAACATTGTTGCAGTGACAACATGCAGCTGAATTTCTTCAAAGTTTTTGTTACTGAAATTCAAGTAGATGATGATCTGAAAAAATTATATTTACAGCTTAATTTCAGATGGGATTTGTGCTGATTCTTTACACACCAACAATCCCAAAGTACATAATTTGATGGTTTCAGTTTTATTTTTCTCATCTAGAAGCTTGTTTCATTTACTAAAATTGCTTTATTTACTAGACAGTGAAGAAATCCGTATTTTCAGGTAACTTGTTTTTGTATCTGCTCACACCTATGTGTGTTCCTTCCAGCGTCTTTCTTTCATGCTGGTTTTTCTGACAAACTGATTCCAACTTCATTGTCTTTCCAGGTTGTCTGCTTGATTCCTTATTTTCACAGAGTTTAAGATGTGAATTGTTAATTTACCTACTCTGATGATTTATCACAGTTCCTTTAAGCTCCCATCCTTTAGGTTTTCTGCGTTCTGCTTTCACATGTGTCTTAAACCTGTCTTGCAAAAAGGGTGAAAGAGTCTTTTTGGCACATGATCTTTCCTTCCTCAGAACTTCTGAAATGTAACCAAATCCTTTCCTCTTCCCTGGGTATGCCATGGAGAGCCTTTCTGAAGCCATTGCTTTACTTTGGTATTTACCTCACACTGTTGTCCCAGACGTGTGACTTCGTATTTTGTTCCAATGGCAAAGCAACTGGTAAAAAATGAAAATTTAAGAGGTTTTTTTTTTTTTCTATGGGTGACATCCTCACCACTGCTGACTGTTCACTTGTGCCTACCCGTGTCACTGTCGCATTTTCCCATAAATGGCAAGACTGAAAAATATGGTACCTATAAAAAAACATATTCAATAAGAATTCCTGTGACAGCTGTTTATGTTTATTTTGTCCTTCTTTAATCTCTTTTATAGAAGTCTCATTGAATCCAAAAGTTTCATGTAATCTGTGCATGTTATTTTAAATGTGTTACTAATGTGATCACTCCTATCCTTTCTTACACTTCTGTCAGTTGAGCCCACTTGGAGCCTTGATTCCTCTTTGGACAGGCCTCTGTTGGTTTTTCAGATTTTGGCAGGAACCCTTCCAGATTCGGATGTCTCAGCTAAGTGCCTAAAGTCAGGTGGGATGAATTTGAGATCTTCATCCCCATCACAAAAACCCAATCTACCCTGATCTGATGGATTTCTCTAATTTAGGCAATCTGTTCCCACACTGCAATATACTTCTCACGATCTTCACTTTTAATGTTCTCTCCCTGCCTCTCCCACTTCCGTCTCTGCAATTTATCTCATCTCAGACTATTCCCCTGTTGCCCCATGCACAGCTTAGCCCCACCACTGCTCCTTTCTTCCCTGCACTATTTGCTTCATCTATCCCTGCTATGCCCATTTCATCTCTTGCTCCCTTGAATATTTTGTTTTTTCATTGGGATAAAGCATATTCTCGTGTTTTTAGAGTCCTGTAAAAATTGATATATCTGTATAGATTTTTTTTTCTTGCTTATCACATTGCAGTTTCAAATAATATTATGTCTAATTCTACTGTGGTGTTTTTCAGTTTATTTCTATTTAAGTAATGCTCTAGAGCAGTATGTTGGGCAGAAAGCTTTGTACTATAATTGGGTAACAAATTATTATTTTCTTCTTGTGTTCAGTGAACTGGTTTTGCAGATCTTTCAGCTCAATTCATTATGATCAAATGGAGAAGCATTTGTTTCAATAAGATTTTAATCTCTAGGACTATCTTTTGCATCAGTGACTTTTCATTGTTAATTGCTTTCTTGTCCCCCATTAAGGTGTTCTTGCAACTGCTTCATCCTAAGCTCCTTTTCCACACACACACAGTTTGAAAAGTATCTTTTCAACTTTTTAGGTGAAATAACCATTGTTGCTTTCTTAATCCACCACTATGGCTTTTGCATATTATCCTCCCTTGATAATGACAAAAACTGTACAAAATCACCTCTGCAAGAAATATCCTAAATTTCTCCCCAGATACATCAGAATGTAAGAGTTCATTTTATTATTTCATAGCACCAATTAAGATCACCAGGGCAGCTAGTATGTGCTGGATGTTTGTGAGTGAATTATCATTAATATTAATAGTTTGAGAGGATATGCACTGACTGGAGTTCACCCCTGGTGTCTCAGAGTCATTGTACCGAGAAGGTTTTTTTATGACAAGTTCTCTGAACCTGTTGCTACTTTAAACCCCATAAAGGGCATAGAAAAGAAAGACTTCAAACCAGTATTAAACACATAAAGAAAAAACTTACATGCTGAAATAACAAAATCAGGAGATGAGTTCAAGTGGTTCTCTCCCTTTTCAAAAATCAATTGCTTGTGAATTTATTATTTTAACACAGCTGACAGAACATGCAGAAGGAATTCAGTAATGAAAAGCATTTGGGGGTTTGACAGGTCTTGGCTGAAATGAAGTCCTTTGAGACCAGCACTTGAAGGCAGAGGTGAAAGTAAAAATTGGTTTACCTGAAGATCTCTGTATATGGAATCTAAATTTTCAAGGGAGACTGCCTGCCAGCATCAGGGCTTATCTTTTGACACATCCAACCTGAAATCTATCAAAATCTGGAAACTTCCTGACTTTTCATTGTAATGTCTGTACATGTTATTTTCTACACAAAACTTTGCACATGTGCTAAAAGTTCCCTGGAAATTTTGTGCCAATTCAAGTGATTGAATTTTGCAGCTTACTCATGTATTAGTTTCCAAAATAATTTAGCCCAGTTCTCTCTGTCAAAAAACCCGAAACATTCCAAACCAGTTGATTAATGCAGTCTTATTACTCTGTAGACCTATGAAGCATTTATATTGACAGTTTTTAATATCAAGCAGTATCTTTTTTACTTGTGTTAGAACTGCAAGGCCGATGTAGATAGAAGTAATGCAGATGGTGTTCTTTCTTACACACCATTAATGTAGGCATCCACAAAGGGCTGCTTGGTGATAGCTGTGGAACAGGGTGCCAGAAATACCACCTGGAGCCTCTGTGTGGGAATCCAGGACCCAGGAAATGTTCCTGTGTCTGTCCTGAGTGGTTTTATTTCTCAGGAGAGCACAGCTTTTAGTCTTTGGCCATGGAAAAAGCTTCCAGGACTTTGTGAGAAGTTGAGTTTTTGTCAGTGTATATAGTAGATAATATTGTAGTTTATCACAGGGTGAAAAAGTAGATTTTGGGTTTTAGTATGGAAGGTAGAAGAAAGACAAGATGGAGGATTTTGGGTGTTAACTTAGTCTTCTTCATCTACTCAATTTTCTGTAGTTTTGGGTAGCACATGGTTGGTTAGACAAAGTCACAATGGAGATGTAATGTGGCTGAAGAATAATTAGGAATTGGTAGAAAAATAAAAACATACTACATGTTAGGTACATTGTAAAACTTAATTGGATGAGGTATCTGTATAAAAATCCTTGTAATCGTCCATTTTATGTCTTTCTGGCACACATCACTGAAGTGTGCCGGGCCTGTTGTCATCTAAGGCTCTGAACTGTGATAAAGAAATAATAAACAACTGCAGACCAAAGCCAGGGAGTCTTGCTTGTCTCATTGCTGGTTCCTGAGCCTGGCACAGACTTTTTCACAGGGGTTCCTGGTAAGGAAACCTCTGGTGTGGGAGGTAAATCCCACACCTCTGAACCACACAGCGTAACTGAGAGCTGGTAGTGATTTGCAGAACTTTCCCTGCCTAGTCCTTTATTGCATAAAAGAAAAGTACAGCTAAATTTGCATGTTTGGTCTGAATTTTAAGGTCTGTGGGTCAGGGAGGTCCAAGAGTATGTTTGCATTCCCATGAACGTTGAAGTGCAGTGCTCAGGTGTTTGTGCTGTAAACTCTGTGGTGCAGTGCCCACACATTTCACACAAGGCAGGGAAGCTGTGTCCCTGCCTGATGCAGGTTACAGGGAGGTGTCTGAGTAACAGGAGCAGCAATTACACCCAAAAAGAAAATGAAAACCATGCTCTTCTGAAGAGCCATTCTGTCCATGTACGCTGTAATATCTAACAGACACAGAGCACATTTCTCTGTGATTTTAAATATTACTCTGAAGTGCATCTAACCTTGCACTTGAAATCTATGCAGGAAAATTGGCTGTGCTCTCGGAACTTTTGCCCAGCACTCAGAGCATGCACAGAATGATACCATTTAAAAGTAATCCTTTCTTGGAGTCATGCTCATATATATATTTGGAGACCAGATTACTAGTTATCTATTTATTTACATGTTCTGTATTTGCCATCTAAAACATTCAGCCCTGTGTTCTCGAGGCACTGAAGGCAGAGCCAAGCCCTGAAGCTCTCAGAGCTGAGTCACTTTAGATGGCACAGTGATGCACCATATTCATCCTGAACTCTGCAATACAGGAGATATTGCTTGCATTTGAAAATATTGGCAACAAAGTGTGTTAACTCTCAAGTGCTCACTGGAATGCTCTGTGCTCGCCTTTGAAAACATAAAATGTAAGAAAAATATGATAATATGAAAAAATCCATCACCTCCTGTCAGACATGGCAATTGCTTGAGTATTCAGCAGAAGTCAAAGATGGATAAAAAGTACAAGGTATAAACCATAGCAATGAGCAGCAGATGAGCTGCATTCAAGACTAATAGATTCTTCATGAAAATGCTGTGACATTTGTTTTCTGTATTAAAAATTCAAATGCAAGTGTTTAGTATGTCTCATACATATCATCTCTTTCTGTAATTCTGGGACTGGCACAGTTTTGCCTTTAGTCATTTGGGTATTGCTTTTCCATCCACTTTGATCACATTGTGCTTCTGGAATATTCCCACCAGTTATCCTAAGAGCTGTGATAACTGAATCTTGTTTCATCTGGCCTAGAAACTAAAATATCATGAAGAAGAGTCTCAAAAAAAAAACCTGTAGAGGAGGAAACCACCACCCCCACCCCCCAAATGTTTATTAGCACCTTTAATATAAATACTTGTATTAATGAGAATCTAACCAACCATCTCAAAAATTATGGCATAAATATATGTAAAATAAACATGCAGTATCTTTTCTTTCCTACACAAAGGAAAGCATTTATCATTCTGGCAACACAAGGGACAGAAAACAATGCCAATTCAAGAACAAAACCTTTCATGATTTAATATTGTTGTTTTGTCCCCTTAGATCCTAGAATGATAAATATTGTTCCTCCTTTTGTCAGCATCAGAAGCACTTTCATATGTGGAATAAAGGCTCATTCATTATAATCATACTGGTTTTTTCCAGGTTGCTTTTTCCAATCTGGTTCAGAATACATCATGCCAGTGATACTCTGCCAGCTTTCTTGTGGTTATTCCAAAGCTCCACGGTTACCTGTGGTCCTACCAGTTTGATTTCTGTTTATGGCTGGGGTTTTTTATCATTTCTGTTCTCAAGGTTTTAGAGTCCTCACTGTGTCTGGGACTTCATTACACTGAGAGGTGTGCAAACATGTTCCTAATTTAGCCTGCCCGTGCAAGTCAAGTGTCCATGGGGTGTGATCCTCCGGGAAGCCACAGGCAAAGTCTGTTTGTTCTCTTGCGGCTTTCCACAAAGGAGGAGGGAGCCTGTGGACAGCCCTGTGGAGGGGTTGGCCCTTCCCTCTGATGCTTTCAAGTATTTTCTGTGGTATTTGCTCTTGAGAAGAAGCTGTGAGGGGTCTGTGCAGAACCTGGGACATTTGTGCAGAACACATGAGTCATTCCAGGTGAAATGTCTGCAGCTCCATCCTCAGCCCAGCCAGCCAGCAACCACCCGTTCTACTTTTGTCTAGTATCGCAGTATTTCTGTAACTCAAAACATACCTTGATTTCAAAATGTGGCTTTTTTGCAAATCATGTCAATAATCTAGATAGACTGACATTATTTTCAGACAGAAATACACAAAGGCTAAGCACATTATGTTTTAAGGAGAGCTGTTGGCTATGGTGTGATGCCACCCATCTCTCATTCAGTGGTGACTTTAGGAAACCCAGTCGTTGCACTAAACCTAGGCAAACTATCTAATTACTATATTAACATGTATTAGTTAATTTGTGTGTAGCATTTTGCAGATAACAAGCTCAATATCTTAATACACTTTCTCTTCCCTGGACGTATCTCTTGTCTTCATTTTAAACCACCATGAAAAGGTCACTAAACATTGATTTCGTAAATGAAAGCTCTAAAATAGGACTTGAAAGAGCTAATGTGGAAAAAAGTGTGAAAATTCAACTTGTTTAAGTCAGACCATGAATTTTGGGGCTCAGATTTCTCCTACCAAGCCTTGGATCTCTTAACAGTCTCAGAAATTACTTACCTCACTCTGCAGGCTGTTTGTTCTTGCAAGAAGCTCCTGCCCCTAGCTCCTTCCCCTTGAGACCCATCCCCATGAATCTGGAGAGGATTTAAACCCCACTGCCTCAGCCTCTGTGGATATTTAGCAGCTCCATGCAAAGCTTACACTGGCACAAAGGATAGCTGTATCCTTGAGGCCACCCCAGTGAGGAAAACACATTTTTGTCCCTTTAGCAGTGTGAGTGGAGAAAGCACCGTTAAACACATCGAAGATGAAGAGTTGCATGAGAAACGTGCACTAGTTAGCACACAGTTTTTGAAGTCTTGAATGTAAATATTCTCCTTAAAACACAAGTTTGACTCAAATAATGAAATAAGGCTGGCTGCATTTAGATTGTTCACAATCTTCTTTATTGCTCTTACAGAAATAATTAGGTCATAGTTCAAATGTGAATGTTTATTTTTATCTCTCTTTAGAAATAATGGGTGTGTGTATCTTTCTTAGAAAAGAGTTGCCCACTAAAATGAGAAGTCATGAGAAGGACAAATAATATAAATGATTCTTAGAATGTTTGAAACTTTTTAAACTATCATACCATCTTCTTACACTAGTGCAATGGAAGAGATGAAAGAAAGTAGAAAGGAATTAGAGCAGTCTTGGTAGCTAACATCAGATTCACAAAGAAAATTCCTGATTATTTGAAGTCTATAAACTAAATACTTTGTAAAGGCAATTAAATGGTGTGCTGACTGAAGCTCAACAGAAAAAAAAAAGCAGCAAAAATAAGAATGGAAAATGAAGGGCTGTTTGGAAGGAAGACACCGGAAAGTAGTGTAGGAAAAAGCCAGAAATCCTAGATATTCCTCTTGTTGTATTGTCCAGAGCAGACGGAACTAAGAAAAATCAACTCACAGGGTCACACATCTGGACACAAACCTTACAGAGGTTTGTATGAATCCCTCTTGAGTCTGGTTCTTCCCCTTTTGGGGGATAATACCTTATAATTCTGAACTTCACACGTTGTCAAGTCCCGCTCCCACCACAGCTTTTGTTTTCCTCTCACCTTATAAGATAGATGTCATAAAATATGTTGTCCCACCTTTTAGAAAAAAAGGTGGTTTACCACTGATTACCTGTTATTTTCATTCTTTGCACCGAAAATTGCAGCAAACTTTTAATGAACTAAGCATGAACCATGGTTTTCATTGTCACCTGTTTCCTATTCTTTATGAAAATAGTGTTTTCTTATGGCTCTTTCAGAGTCTCTAGTGTATGGTATCTAATGGTATTGCTTTGTAGTTTCATATTACATCTTTATAACTTAGAATAATTATTTATAGTTGCAAATCATACTGTAGCAGGCTGTTGGAAACAATGGTGTATTTCACAGCAAAGGGAGAGCAGATTCATGGTTTATTATATTATTATGTTGTAGAAGTTACTTCAGGGGCTAGGAAGAAAGTTTCTCATATTGTGGCAGTTCTCAGAGGCTGGGAAGTACAAAACAGATTTCATTCAAAACACTCTTGGATCATTATCACTGTATATATAGCCATTAAAGTCTAATTGAAATAAAGAAAATCAGGAAATAAGAGAACCAAAGCTAGGTTTTTCACATGTGATCAAATAGCATATGGGAAAAAATAGAGGGGGGAAAAGGTCAGCAGTTAAATAGGAAATAGAAGCCTCAATGCAATTTTTGCTTTTAAAAAACAGATGGAAGATTTAGCACAATTGCAGTGAGGGAGTTCTAATGTCCTGCTGAAGGTTTGTTTCTCCTTCATCACATAGTAAAAGCTTTTTTGAAATTGCTTAAATGAAAACTAGCTCCTAATCACATCCTGAAAATACAAAGACAGCGTGATGCTTTGTACAGCACAGCCATTTTTGATGAAAATATTGGGAACAATGCACAGAATTGCTCTGAATTTTGTCAGTTGTCTAAAAGAACCATCCTCACAATGGAAAACTCCAAGCTCTATGTACCTCTTACCACATCTTCTTGTCCATGGTTTCATTTCAGCCATTTCTTGCTCGCATGAATATTGAGGAGAATGGGCTGCTGCAGTAACTCTTTAGTGTCAGAAAGTGTATTTTCATTGAGTGCATCTTCAGGGAGCTGACATTGTTGGGAAGTGGACTTTGTGGGTTTTCTTGACTTTATCTTTCACTTGGTTTCTGCCTTTTCTTTCCACATCTATTTAGTAGCATGAGTCCTGTTCAACAGGCCATGAGTTAGAGATCTTATTTTGTTGTAGTAAAAGGAGGTGTGCAAATCAGGCTGAGATTTCTGCCAAATCAGATCCCAAGAGGAATATTTCATAGTTCCTGAATCTCTGAAGTATGTTGATCCTAGAAAGGAGAAATGTGGAACCTGAATTTGGTGTGCCAGAAGAATCTTTTTCATTTTTTTTTTCCCACAGGTATTTTGAGAAACGTTTATATGGCAAAAGCTACAGTTTGTTAGTCTTTTTTTACAAGAATTGTTGGGGTTTTGGTCTCGTGGGTTTGGGTTTTTTTTTCAAAAATTTTATTCATTTGATGGGTGAATGAGACAATGAGTGCTACTTGTTGGATTGGGAGTACACAAAGAGGTAGGCGGCAAGCTGTGACTATGGACTATCAGTTTTCCAGTTCTTCCTTTCCAAACTAGGACACATGCATAGGACATTTAATATATTTACAGTGATATGCAGCCATTGTATTACTATCTCTCAGTTTCAGGCATTTGCTGTATCTGAATGTGTCACACAAGCAGAAACATTGCTCTCATACTATCATTTTACTGATATTCATCTATATTGACTGCTCAAGACCAAGTAAGTGTATGTAATGAAGTGTTTAAAATGGAAACCTATTTCCATACAATTTGACAGGTCTAAGTGTGTAATTTTGCCTGTTATAGTCAGAAGATGGTGTTTTCAATGTAAAATAGAAATTCAGTAAAGAATAAATGGGTAACTGTGTAGCTTACTTGTCTATACTGGAGTCCCATACAGAATTATTCTCTTTCAGTGCAGACCATAATTACGGTGGGGATATTTGTACAAAATCTTTGGGGGTTAAAATGATTCTTTTATGGTGTGAGCTTTTCAGCCTTTTACCAAAAATCAATTTTCTATGTAAGCTGATGCTAGATTTGCTGATGGAGCCACTCTAATACTGACAGCAGGGCATTTGTGACTTAATCTTTCTTTTTTTTCTTTTTTTTCTTTTTCATTGTTCTCAAGCATTAATATTACTGAAACTACGAACACCCTTGTTAGATATCCTGAGGACCCTGAAGTTGTCACTTTGGTAAATTCAAAGTATGGTTCAAAATTCTCAGCACACTTTCTGTCCCAATGACTTAATTCTGTGTTACCCTCCCAAGATCATTTATTTTGTCAGAGTGACTCCTGGCTATGTAGTTTCTCTAAATGTCTAATTGGACATCAGCAGAATACTGAAAAACTGGCACTGCTATTTGGCCAGAACCAAGGTAGTATGAAAACAGTGGCTAGAGTGATGATATATGATGATATATTGCACCTGCATGTTGGAAATGGAAAAAAAAGTCCAGTACTTTGTAAACCTTCGAAAGCAAAACTTTAAGATGCGAATTCTATATGGAAAAGCACTGCAGGTATCATGCCTACTGCTGATTAAGCTGTAATCCTATTGAATTTCTGGTGAACTACAATAATTTCTTTGCATGAACCTATTCAATACTTCCTGGTTTAAATAAATTTTTGACAAGGGAAAAAAAACGCTGGCATCTGCAACATAAAGGGTGCAAGAGAGAGAAAAAGGATCCTAGAGGATTATTGTTCTAATCTTCTTCCTTAAAAGTAAATGGTAATGTAAGTAGTATTTTTTTATCCCTACCTTGGGCAGAATTGGCCCCTTTTGGGCCCTTAAACCTATTGTCTTTAAGGTGGTGTGTTTTGCCTTGAGGAGGAGAGTGGTAAAGCTGCAAATCTGACAGTATGTGTTATCACCCAGATGGAGCATTAGGGAGGTATTCATAAAAACTGAATTTCACCTGGTGAGCTTTATCACCCCAGATTTCCCCTACAGACAGAAAGAGATCTGCTTTAAATCACCCCCTGCCAGAAAGCCCCCCTGGAGGGAAGCAAACCCCAGTGGCTGCTGCTGCTGCCTTTTCTCCTTCTGAGTGTGCTCCTGATTGCTCAGTTGTGTTCCAACCTGCTCTGTTTCCCAGATAGTTACACGTGGATATTCACACACACACAGATATTCTGAATACTGAATTGAATGAAATATAATTCATCCCCATAATAATGGCCAATCACACTCTGTTTATATGGATGATAAATCTCTGTCCCATAGGTGCTCATCTCTCTCATGGCATAAGGCTTTAACTTTCATCACAGTGCTTAAAGCATCCAAGTGCATGAATGGGTTTGGGTAAAAAGCTTTTAAAATGTTGTAACTCAAGCTCACAATTTTTTACAGCCTTCGTATCTTCATTTTGCTCTGATTTCCATCCATGGTCCAAGTAAAAAGAGTTTGCTGAAGATAGAGACAAAGACTAAAATAGTGCTGTACAGACAGCCTCGAGTGTGCCAGGCTGGAGGACACTTTTGCAATCCAAACATGTCTAATTACCATAGAGGAGTTCATAAACTAACCCCACCTGGGCCATAACTGTGATACTGACTTTAAAAAAAAACAGTTATGATTTTGTTTGTATTAAACCAGGTATTGCTGAAAGTAAGTGAAAATAGAGCTTCTTCAGTACTCTGAGTAGACTTTTTTTCTCTTCTACAGAAATAGGTTTAAAAGACCAAATTAGATTCTGGCATGATTAATGCATCTCACCAAATTCTTGCAGAGTAGCAAATTAGTTTATAGTGATTTTCTTGAAAACAAATTAAACGGCTGCACAACATCACAAGAATAGAGATGTTTTTCATAACGTATGGATAAATGATTCAATGGAAGTGAGATGTAATCAAACTGAAAATGTAATCCAAATGTTTCAAATATTACTGTCCATTGTAGGAAAACGTGTAATTACTTGCATTTTTAAGCATGATATGTAATATACAGTGGCAGAGCAGCAAAGAATTAATCTGCATTAGATTTGCACATATTCTAAGTAGATTATTCCTTTTTAGGTGTTTTTATTATCCTTCTGTTAAAAACAATATGGCAAGAAGATTTGGCCTCAGGTTGCACCAGGTGAGGTTTAGATTGGTTATCAGGAAAAACAATACGGTTGTCAGGCTCTGGAAGAGGCATCCCAATGAAGTGGTGAAATCACCATTGCTGGAGGTGTTTAAGTGACATGTATGTGGCACTCAGGGACATTTTATTGGTGGCCTTTGCAGCGCTAACTTAATGGTTGGATGCCGTGATCCTAAGGCTCTTTTCCAACCTAAGCAATTTAATGGTTCTATGGTTCATGTGTTCCAGGAGCTCTTGAGTGGAGAAAAGAGGGTGGGAGGAAAAAGGTTCAGGTAATCAGTGTGGGATTGCCCCATTCCATTACTGTGGTGTCTCCAGGTCCCCACAGGGTCCACTTCACCAGGACACCATTTGAGGCATCCCAGAGTGCGTTGTCAGCTTCCCTTGCCCATATCCAGAGAGGCCAAACACCCCGTGCTGTGTCTTAGCCACTGGCAGGCTGCATAGCTGGAAGGCACCAGATGTTGTACAGACCTGGATTTCAGACCAAACTACAGATATCTCACTCTGAAAGGGAACTGCCTGACCGCATTAAAAAGAAAAGGAAAAAAAAAATCACTCCTGGCCCTGTGGAATACAAATATTTCACACAAATATGTAGGGCCATTTCCTTTTCACAATGAGAAAATTTGGGAAAGGCTGAACATTTCTTCAAAGAACCTTTATTGTATAGTCTGCATTTCCCACAAACTGACAGCAGGTAATTTATAAGTCTGTTCTGGGAATAAGAATTTCTTAGTCCCTTATAGATAGCCCTTATTACTAAATAGCAAAGGTGTAATAAAAAGGAGCATGACATCTTCTCTCTACTAGTGTGTGGCTATTTAATTCCACACTATCGTTATTTAGTTTATTATTGTTATGGTTTAAGCTCTGTCTCGTATTTTACTTATTTAATTAAGTTATATGCAAAAGAAAAGGAAAGCATACCTCCTGGCCTCTTGGCTGTCTTCCCATCTTGCAAAAATTATCACTGAAAAAAAATGATGGGGTTACTTGCCCAAAGTAATTTCCTAGTTAGCTTAGTTTGTTTAATATATCTTTCTCAAAGTAAGAGCAGTGTCAACTTAAAATACACATTCATGCACCAAACAGGAAGAGAAGCCCATAAAAAGACTGTGAATTTGAGGTGCTGTCAGCTTGTCCTTTTAAAAATAATCTAATTCAAATTAAAAAAAAACATTCAATATGACAGGCTATGAAGACACTTACTGTTCTTGGCAGATGCTTATGATTATTTTTCTCTGTGACTAAGTCTGCGATCTCTGGATACTGTCTAGGCACACCTGCCAGATCAGGAAACTCAGATACACATGAAGGATTTGACTATTTTCTGACTTTGAAATGAACTTAGATCTGTTGTGTTCTTCTAGCCATATACAGTCTTGAACTTCAGATGACTCTTAGTTTTTCTCCTGGAAAGCGCTCAAGTGTCAAGTTTGTACTTGCTTAGGAGAGGGCTCTGTGCATCGCACACTGTTTTTAAATACCAAAGTTTGTTCTGGTTCTGTTTTATGTGCCTTTTGGATATCTCCCAATGTGACTTGATCTATAGCAGAGGAGTATGCAGCACACAGAACAGGTTGGCCTTTTCAGCCATGAAAATTAAGCCTGGGTTGGTCTGCTTGGAGACAGTTTGGTTGAGAACACTGGAACAACCAGAAAATTGTGAAACTATTGCTAAACAACTAAATCGAATATGACTATTTCTAGCACAGTATCTCATAGAAAGTGAGAGAACTTTTTCCATGGGTACTCAGAAACACTGCCTAGTAACAATCTTCTAGAATGTTATGTTCCCCCACTGTTATAGACATTATAATGAACATATCATTTTCTATGAAGAATAAATGTGTGCATTCCATAAAACTTATGGTGAATGTGATCTGATTCTTTGAATTAAGAAGTAGGTAATACAAAACTTCTTTATTAAGTGGGGGTTTGTATGTAATTCATATATATATAATTGTTACATAATGGCATCTTTATGTTACATAATTTTTGTATTTATATGCATATACCATTAATTCACGTATGATATATATTGTGTACTTAACGAACAGTATTTTTATAGACTTGAAGTATTGATAAATGGCCGAATTAATTAAAATTCCCTACATTATAACTGGTAGTTTTATGGAGGAACATGAAATTGCCTTCATTGACTTCACTGTGTGCTACAGTGACTTTCATGAAGCGCCACAGTCTGTGATTCTCCTCACTTGGTGTATCTTCAAACAGCTCAGATCCATTTCTAGAGATTTCCATAGGCAATAAGTCTTCCACCATGGCAATGTTTTGAGTAAGAGATCCTTTATTATAAAGGGAGCCTGTCCATCATCGGGTGAGCATGCACAGTAGTGCCAGTCTTTAAAGAATTGACAGATGGAAGGAGCACAAAGGCTTGTGGCACTGAAGGGTGAAGCTGTGACTTTATTCATATAGTGTTTACCCAGTCTTTTCTGTTTAAGTCTCTCTCTATGGCAGCTGGCATTTTATTTTCGTTGCTTAAAGTCACCTCAAACAATGACTATAATTTTGGTTAAAATGTCAAACAAATTTAATTGATCTACCTGACTTGTAGTTATTTTGTTGTCTTCAGCTTTCTGAATGTTCTGATTCTGCATAACAATGACATGTAGAAATTTAATCAAATGAAGACATCTTTCCAAATGTTATGTCTGAATAATGCATATTCAAATTGAAAGGGAACATTTCCAGTTACCCACCTAACCACGAATCTGAGGTCATTCTTTGTTCCCTTACTTTTAACAAAAGAGATAGTAAGAATTCCATGCATTTCTAATTAAAATGTACAATAGAGGAGGAAAAAAAGGTTTTAAATATGCACACCATTATGTAAGATTAATTTTTTTCAGTTCAGTTTTTTTTTTTTCTACTTTTAGAGATACTGTAGCCTTACATCAGTTCAAATGTAGTTGTATACAATCAGAGAAAAAATGTTTAAACATCCCAGCATGGGTATTTCCATTTAAATCTGATTACAGTGAAATAAAACTGTAGCTATTAAAGGTTTAGAAGAACTACAAATACAAGCAGTAAAAGAAGACAGTTAGTAAATGAGGTAGTAAAACATTTCAGCAGGGCAAACAGTTTATAGCACTCAGCCTTCCTGTAGCAGACTGTGCTATTCACCACAGACCTGTGCACTGTTCCCTGAACTGCACTTAAACCTGCAATTAACCTTTCACGCCTAATGAAGCTGTTTTGCTGCAAAATTAAAATATATAGTACCGCCTGTTTTTACAGGGACTAGGAGGAGAGCATCTCAGAATGAATGACTTTTTCAGATGCTCTTGTTTGAATGCAGGATTAAAGGGCTGTTTGTATATTAACTGTGAATGCGCTTTTCAAGGTAATCTCATTTGATTTGCTGTATTTTATCGCTCTACTTATTAATAGTTTTGCGCCATTGAAAAAAAATTAAAAAGGAAAAAATTCACACCCCAGTAATTTTATGATTAGAAAATTCCTGAAAATAAACTGTTACCATTTAACTTCCATTAGGAAAGACAATAGTTCTGCTGAAGATAACTAAGTTCATATTGCTTCCTCTGGTGTTTTCCTCATTGTGGATGCAATTATCTCTTACAAAAATATACTTTCCACTTATGATTTGACTGGGCTCACTTCTTAAGGACTTACGCATACATATCCTTAAAACAAGCTAGAGGTTGTTTAAGCTGCATAGAACTAGGTCAGGTTATTTCTATAAAATTCAGTAGAAAAACAAACTAAATTTAAAAATACAGCTAGTTCTGCAACTAAGATCGAATTTCCAAAAATTAGAGGTGACCCGTTGAGTGTCCATATGGGATCCTTACTGATTCCATTGTGCCTTTCTGCCTCGCTGCTTAAGAGTCAAAAGCAACCAGAGACCATGTCCTGATTTGGAAAATAGCAGTTTGGGTGTTATGTAGGATATTTAAACAGCAGCATCCAGAGAAGGCGGGTAAATGTAATAACTTAGGAGTTGAGGTAATGCATCTAGAGCACTGTGCAATTTACAGTTCCAACTTCAAGGACTAAATGTATTCACATTTGTTATTTATATAAAAAAACCCTGTAAGATCAAGGGAATGTTTTGGGTTTGGGTTGGTTTTGTTGCCTTTTTTTTTTTTAATGAATATTTAGGCCCCAGCATTTTCTTCTGTTTTATTTTGATGTAAATTCTCCTTGCTCTAAGTGTCAGTGCCCAAGCTTGACTTGGTAAATGAAATTCCTTTAGACTGCCAGTCTGAGATAATGAATTGTTCCCCCAGTTAATTGTATTGCTTTGATAACAAGGAACTATGCTGGGCGTAGAGAACATAATAAATTAATTTCATCAGATGATTTGTGTGATGTTTTAAAGAATGATCTTCTGTACTGACCTATTTTAATGGAATTCTATCAACATGCCAGTACATCCCAGTATGCAGTGTTAGACCTAAGGATTTCTTTTTGTTAGTTGTTGTATTAAGTGAGGTTAGCTTAATACATCTAAAT
>VXBU01018237.1:346108-478426 GCA_013400315.1 Bombycilla garrulus | reverse complement strand
CATGTAAGCAATCATCAAAATATTATTTATGGTTTATCCCTGAATTTGCTAATACCAGATACTGCTTAAACTTTAAAGGTGCCTCAACGATTTCAACAATTTAATTTGTCAAAGTCCAATTTTAAGCATCACTGGCTCGTGCCAGGAAACATTTGTGTATGTGAGAAAAAACAACTTGATTAATCTTGGCCCTTACATATCCCTAAATATATCAATGATAATGGTACTTAGCGTTTTACAGTATCGTGCATTTTTAAAAAGCTGGTTGCACATTAATCAATTCTTGCAACTTTTTTGTGACTTAAGAAAGGTAATGTTACCAGTGTGCAACAGCATAGATATTTTTCAGGATACTGGAAACCTGATCTGAATCTGACCATGTATCTTATGAAAGATGACTGTAGCAACACTTTTCAGTGAAAAACAATTTTTGCACAGTTTCTTAGATAAGTGCTGTAATGAGGGATTGCATGAAAAGTATTGCAAAATTGGATTCTGTGTAATAGATAAATTGAATTGATATTGGCATGAGATAAGAAATAGAGACTGCCTGTTAAACATCGTGAAAAGTATTTTCAAAGGTTTCCTTGGACAGTGGTGGTGTTATTGGTCAGAGAATGAAATGCTTTGGGCAGTGTGGAGGACCACCACCATCATTACCTACATTTTGGGCATATGTAGATGTGGTTTTTGTGGTTTGTTTGCAGTATAACATATAAATGGTGTGAATACTCTTAATCTATGTGATTGCTATATATATATATATATATATATGGCAAATAAAATTATATATATATATATTATATATATATTGCAAAGGCAAATATTCAGGAGTATAATGTTGTCCTAACTGCAGTTTCTGTTTCTCTCTTATTTTCTGTTTTGATGGTTTTATCAATTTCTAAATGCAATGCATATACATTTAATATGAGGAAATTCATGTCAGAAAGCTTCTGGTCCACATAACCAGGAAAATGGTCATAAAGAGAGGTCATGCTAAGATCACACAGCAAATCAATAAGAGACACAAATGGAACTCAGTTCTCCTTATTTCCAGTCTGGTGTCTTAACTGCATTGTTTTCCTTCCACTGTTACCAAGTGGCATTAAGAAAGTGAGAACATGTTATCTGACTTTGAGATGAAACTGATCACTTCTGGGAAAGTACATAAACTTGACTTGAAAGAAACCGTCATGCTGCTCTGGAATTCTTCCCAGGAAAGCTGAGCATTAAACTTTGTTTTTCCTTTATTTGTCTTACAGGTCTTGCAATTGCAAGTGCTCTGATAGACATTTCACAACAGAAGCCTGCAGACTGTAAAGATAAGAGTTCAGGAGTCAGAAATCGAAAACATCACCTTTCAACACGTCAAGGAACTTGTGTCTGAGAGTCAAAAACTGCAATTGTATATTCTGTAATGTTTTCTTTTTAAATGGCTTCCTTGGAAAGCTATACTACAGCCTCAGTTTTTATGGAGGCAAATCTATGAATGAACACATGAGGTACTGTGCTCTGTTGTAGTCACACAGCCTGCTATCCCCCAAAGCAGAACAAACCTGTGGTAGGTATGAGTATGCTTGGTGAGCTTTAATAAACCGAGTGGATCCTGGTATCAACAAAATACAAAATAAAATACTGAGTATTCTTAATCCTGAACATATCAGAGCAGGGAAGATCCTTGGACATAACTAGGAAAACTTTGCATTTTTTTTTGTAGTGTAGAAGCAAATTGTATAATTGAAAACTGAGCAAATTCCAAGAAACTAAAGGAAATTTTTGTATAGCTTAAAGTAACAATGGAAATTCTACAGTTCTTTCCTTGTAATTGGTATTAAGAGTTCTTTCCAGCAAGCAGGAACTAAAGAGAATCATTTGGATTTAGGTGTTTTATTTATCATTGCACAGAAGAGGTAGCAGTTTATGAATTTAGCAGAGATGTATCCCAAGAACACCTCATGTAATATTTGAAAGATAATTCCGTTAAATACAATGACTTGAGCATTTAATGATTATTTTTCTTTACACTGAAAAATTTCATCATTTGGGCTGCAGAAGAGTGGTGGGTGGGCTTTCTTTTCTGTACCTCAGATTTTGTCCTGAATTAGGGATATTTTACAAAGAGGGTCCTCCATGCCAACTAAATGATCAACAAAATTAATTGAGCATGAAAAAGCTGCTTTAAAATATTATTTCCCCCTAGAGAGTCTCCAAGACTGCAAATCTAAGGAGAGTTGAACTATTATTCAGTTCAACTGTTATTCAGTTCAACTGATGCTGTTATTCAACCTGCTCCCATTTCAATACTGAAATTTGCTACTGTCTATATATTGTCCTGACCTGTAGGCAGAAGAAATTAATCCCAGTTGGCACTTCGGCTCCTGTTTTTATAATAAAGTATGGATATTTTTCTTCCTCACAACTGCAGAATTTCATCTCAATGTCACTTTAGCACCTGTTAAGGAATTACCCTAAATAAATAAATAAATGTTTTAAAATCCAACTTGCTTGCAAATTAGTTGTCAAATCCCACAGCCAGTATGGAAACTCACACAACCAGTACTCAGCAACTAAAAGCAGATGAAAGAATTTCCTTTGTGAAGGACTTTAGTCTTTTGGGGGCTCAGTAACCACAACAGCTTTAACCTGGCAACCAGCTTTAATGGCCCTCAGTCTTTTTATTTACTCAAAATTCATGAACATAGAAAAGAGTAAGATAATGCTATGGGGCAGGTAGCAGATGTGTCATATTCTCATTTATGCATTACCCACTGACAGAGTGAAATATGAAACCAGTAGTTTTGTACAAGCTTGTTGAAAGTACGGTTTCTCAACTCCAAATTTGCCACCATCCAAGTACGGGAGAGTAATACAGAGGTATAAACGTCTCATGTAATGATAGACTTTTGGTAAATATGAAAGATATAAAAAAGATAATTGATGTTTACTACTATATCTGTATTTTTATGTTCTTTTTATTTCCGAAAGATGATGACATTTTACTGTTTATAGTTGACTACATAGTTACTTGCATGCCATGGTGGTGCAGTAGCAGTAATAAAGCCCTGTTGTGAGTTGTGTTTATTTCCTAAAGCCATTCATACATAGAAGTACTCAGCTTCATTTGGATGAGGACTAAATGTAAAAATAATTATTAAAAAGGAATAATTGTACAGTATGTAGTTATATCTTATACAGGAGTATTAGGTTGCATCTAACCATGACTGCTCTATTGTTTTGATAAATTATGCACTTATGAATTATGGTATAATTATTTCTTATACTGGCATGATTGTTTCAGTATTTTCATATCTTAAAATAAGATTATTATCTTAAAATAATGCCATCACAATCTTGTGACTTTTATTGCCTATTCTGACCTCATATAACCTAAAACTTTAAAAATTCATCTTTAAAGGTTCTGTTGGGAACTTTGAACCAGTGCTACTTAGCCTAGTGAAAAAATTGTCCTTTGAAAACAACCCTCTCTGCCAGTTTTGAAGTTAATCTGTTCAAGTGAATATAAACCGATGGGACTGGTTTACATGATGCATACACTTAGGAAAAAGAAAGAGCCACTTGTCTGGAATATATTCCAAACTCTGCATTATCCTCAACCTAAGCATTTCACAGAAGAGATATTCAGTGAGTGTTTTGTGAATGTGCTGGAAAACCCATCCACAGAAAGACCATCCAGTCCTGTAGGAGAGTTTTGACTGTGCTCACTCATACAGGATTACATTCCTCTGTATCTCAACCAGAGTTTGAAAAATACTTGAAAATCAGGTGTGAGTTTTAAAGGGATTAAAATATTTTATTGAGACACTGAAGGTAGGCAAATAGCCATCAGCCATTTTACTGTGTTTTTCAGGTAAAGATGTTATTTTACTGTACAAGAAAGGCATGTTTGTCGTGGGATCATTCAGCATTTCCCTTCACTCTGAGAATTTTTTTTCTGAAGTATCTTTCTTCTCCCAGGATCCCTGATTGCATGCAAATTTATATAATAATGAAGTAAAAAAATTTCTTATATAATGGCCACACTTAAAAACAAGAAGTTTGCAAGCACATCTTATACCAAAGCTTTCTTTTTGGAAGGTATAAATAGCATAAATGTCTGATGACTACATATTGTTAGTTGTTGACAAGTGCAAACTTTTTGGTAATGACCACCGTACATCAGATGAGATGTTTTATGGACAGTCCCATTATGACTGTGTCAAGAAAAGGCCATCCTTTTTTTAAACCCTGTTCTCCAATTTTACTTTGGAACCCTTTCTTAGAGTCAGAAAATGTTGAATGGCCTGTTTTGCTCTTAATGTGATTTATATTGGATGAAAAATAAATGAGTAAGTGCTGTTCTGGTAAGTAAGCCCCAGTGAAGTTCTGATTGTCAGGATTCAACCTCCCCCTCCTCAGTCCCTGGATTCTGCTGAGGGAAATCCAGCAGCTGCCGATTACTGTTCCAAATATGAGATAGCCTGTCCATGGTAACATGGGTTTAGTACTTCAGTTCCTCTTTGTATTTCTGTATTTATATAAAACCCTGAAAGTGCTTAAATTGAATTTGCACACTTCAGAATATTTGCTTCCATTCATTACATTCCTATGAAATGTAATGAAGTGTTTGTTCACCTGTAAAAAAAGAAATAATAAACAAAAAAAGGTTATCAGTATGTTGCCACAATTCAAATTATTTAATAAAAAAGGTCAAATTCTTGACATGTTAAGGCATGAATATACCATTAAGGAACATTCAAATTCATCTGATTTGAGAATTTTCATAGCTGACTGCTCTTTTTATACATAGAGTTTCCTCCCATCTTCCCAAATCAAAAACATTTTGGCAATTTCAGATTGGGGCGTGGAATTTGTTATGTGTAAAAACTGCAGCAATAATTATTTCCTAAATTATTTAATGTAGAGGCTGGAATCCTGATGGTAAGAATTTTGGTTTGGGATCACTTTAACAGATGTTCAATATTCATGCATAATAACTTTCCTAGTATTCATATGAATTATAAAATCGTTATGTACCTAATTTCATTACCAGTTTTTTAAAAAGCATCTGAAAGGTTTCTTGACAATAAAGAAAAATTCTCTGTTAAAGGTAATTTACAATCCCTCTTTTTTATAAGCAAAGTTGTCTTGTTCAGAATGTTTGATATTGCTGGGGAAAATTAAATAAATTAATGTATTTTTTTCACTCTCTAAGGTGCAGCATTACCTGAAAACCTGTAGTTTGCTGATGCTTATTTCAGATCTAGAATAAAGTATGGAGTATTTAAGGATATTTTAGGTGTTTATAACAAATAATAACAAGCCCAGTGATGTCTTCAGGTGGCCAGAACTTCCCATGCTGTCTTCAGTTGTACTTCCTCATTAAATACTAACAACAAAGGACAGAGATGGCAAAAAAAGTCCTTGCAGAATCTGGGCTTAGAGAACTCCGGGCCATACATATGTTGTTTCAGCTTTTCCTTATTTAATGCAATTTTACTTTCATAAGGATTATTTATATTTCCATATGAGTGCTATATGGCCACACGTTGCCATTTCTGTGGCTGCAGGTATTTCTGATTTGGAAAATCATCATCTTGTACATATAGCTGGAATTCTAGCGGCTCTCTGAAATTTATTGTGAGGCTGGAAAGGGTCTAGCATTACCCCAGGCTTGGTCATATATGCTGAAACATTTTTGTGTCTTGAAACAACATTTCTGTGCCCTTGCTGATATGTTAAAAACTGCCTTTTTCTAAAATGAGAAAGCAAGAGTGGAACCAATGGGTAAACCAAACAATTATTTTTAAAGCATATGTGTGTATGTATGTGTGAGTGTGCCTATATGTGTGTGTGTATATATATATATATATTTATATAATGGATTATGTAATTGGTTTCACAGCTGCTCTATATCAGAACATTCTCTCACTTTCCTCACATAGTCTCATGTATTATATTGAATAATATGAAGGCTAACTCAGTGGCTGTTTAGGTGCATAACAACAGCCATTTCTACAGAAACAAAATCTTAAATGTGTTTTTCCTTCTGAGTGAGGATATAGAAGTGTGCATGAAACACTGCATAGAAAATGTGACCAGCTCCCAGTCGTTATCAGTTGTTATCAACTGGGTATCGGTATTTTCAGCAAGTCCAAGACTGAGTGCAGAAGGTGAGGCATCTCCTGTCCTTTTGTATCCTTCCTTTTGTATTATATTTTCCTGTAGCAGTTCTTATATGCTAAGATCAGAGGTAATAATACAGAAAGAATATGAATTTTGACAGAATTGCTGCTCACTTAACAATGATTATTTCTCTTTCTATGATATTGTCAAAACAATGCTTAGCTATGCTATTTTCTAATTTTAGCAAACTCCTTTTTCTAAAAGACCTTTCATTAGACAAGAAGCAAGAAAAAAGTAAGATGGAGCTCTTCAAATACACTTCAAGACCTAAAAGATACCAGAAACATCTCATTCTACTGAGAGTCTGTGTCTTTTTAATAATTATTCTAAGGTCAGTATTTATAAAAAGTCATTTTTATTATATGACTTTTAGGGATTAACATGAAGCAAAATTTATTTTTTCATGTGATGTTCTGATGGTCTTTAAAGACATTCAGTTATAAAATATAATTGAGAAAACAGCATAGTTTTGGAATATAATGTTTAGGATAACCAGATGGGTGTTTTCATGAATGAACTCTACGGAAATTGTCTGTTTCCTAAAGCTTCCTCTCAGACATGAAATTTGTCAATAGTCCTGGNGAAGTCTCCTCTTCACCCATCCTTTCCCAAAGCACTAAGAGCCAAATGGTCAGGCATAAAAAATATTTTAAATATGTTAATACAGGTAATTTTGTTTCTGCTTCTAACTAGATGGTGTTCCCAAAAATGTTTCCTAAGTGAATACTTAGACATGATAAAATAAACCTTACTAATAACATGGGAAGGTTTAAGAATAATTAATTAATTAATGCATAGAGAGTACACAGAGCTCTTTACTGGTCTAAAAATAACAGTCATTGTAAGAGTGCTGAGTATATTTTAGTTACTAAGTTATTTAGTATCAGGTTCGTTTCACAGTGCTAGATGTTAGGTTTTTAAACCACAATTTGAGACATAATTAAAAAAAAAACAAAAACCAAACCAAATTATTTGCTGGCATATATTCAAACTTTGTGACTTTTAATATAACAGTGGTCACAGAATTTGCTCTTGATTCTGCCTATCAACATTGTTTTCCTTTTCTTGGTAAAGGTTTTACTTGTATATTCAATTTACGGGTATTTTTTTATTATTTGGGCATAGTAGATATCTGATTTCATGTTAGTTCTTTGTTTTTCTTCTTCAAGTATCCATTTTTCATTCAGCACCTTCTTCTGCGTCATTCTCAGCTGCCCAGACCATAGGATCCCAAAGGTGCTCCACTAAAATGTCAGTGACTGTAACATTTTAATTACATTGAGGAATATTGGGGATAATGCATTTCCCTGCCTTAATCCCTCGTTTATATTAAATGGGCCAGAGATTTTACACCTTCATGCTCCATCTTCCTCTCTGCAAATTGTGACTGTTTAAAAATGTCTTATGGAGTTAGAAATTCCTCCAGTGTGGCTCAAAGGCCACAATATAGCATTGTAAGATTTCTTAAAATCTAGAAGTGTGTGTATTCATTCTGACTATAGTGTTATATATCTTTAAATTTATCATGATTATTTAATATTTTTGAGAATTCTTTTTCCAGAATCCAAATTGGTGTTACTTAAATGTTCCCGCTTTATTAAAAACAAACAAACAAACAAAAACCCCATAAAAACAACCCCCAAAAAAATGTAAACCCTTGTGAGAAAGCTTTTTAGGCTTTCAGAAAAAGACAGGCGCTCTGTCCACTGGCCTTTACATCGCATTTCTGAAAACCACCTTCCATGGCTCTGAAATTTTTTCAGCTATCTGAAATCAACAGAATTTGGCTTTGTTTGCTGGCTTCTGCTTTTAATAATTTAATGGCAACCCTGTCAACACACAGTGCCAAGTTCTTCCCAAAGGCTTGTAATTGCCTCTTGGATCCCTTCAGAGCTGAGCTCCACGAACAGCTCAGGTCCATCCCTTTGTAACTTTCTTCTTTGAAAATAAATGGTTTTCATTGTTCCTCAGATTGGCAAAAGAATGATGCTCTTTCCTCCAGGTGACGATTCCACTTTCTTCTCAGTCATTAATGTTCCTTCTCTGCCCTCTCCTCTCCACAATGCCCTTCAAATGTTCTGAAGTGGCTTTGTCTCTTGGCATTTTCTTTTGATTCAATCTCATCATGAACCTGATCCAGGTTCTGAAGGCATGCAGTCCTTGACACATTCTGATCCTGACTTCTTTCCAAAATCTTTGATCTTTCCTCTAGGGAATATACTGTTGGTTTTTTCAGCAGCTCTCCTAAAGCATCTCCAATCATTGTAGAGTTAGCATCATCTGCACACTTCAAATAGACGTTCTTCCAAAGCTGCAAACCTGCCCTTAGCTGCTACTCAGAGTTCCTTTAATTGCTCAGACTGTGCAAGTTTTACTTGTAGCATCTGTATTTGTCTCTGCTGGGACAAGGTTGTCTCCTGTAGAGATAGAGACATTTTCAGTTTTAACATCCAGCCAGCTGTTCCCATTTTGGGGGCTTTTCTTGTGCCATATGCACTCAAAATGTTCTGTGACCTCAGGGTCCACCCTTTCCTTAGACCTCTTTATTATCTGCCTTCCCAAGATTTAGTCAAGGGGTTTCTAAGAATTTGTTCTCCTTTATGAAGAGAAGGCCTTGCATTCCAAGTAATATTCCTTTAATATAACCCCACTCCTTTAGCCTGCCCAGGCCTTTACCATCAGCAGAGCTTTAAAAGTCAAATGTGTGTCCAATATTTTGTTTTATACCAAGGTCCAAGCAAGTCTAGCTAGAGCTGGTATGCTAAGTCATTGCCTAATTTCTGTGGTGCAATATATCTGGGAACTGTTTTTCTGCAATATTTGGAGGGTTAGAGGGGTATGTTTGAGAAATCTAAATATTTTAAGCCAATGATTCATACTACTGTAAAGGTGTTCTTTTATTGCTTAACCAGATTGCCATTTCATAGTGTTTGCCTCTCACTGTGCCTCTCCCAGTCCCATAAAAAGGCAAACATACAACCTTATGTTCTCTTCATGACTAAGATGCTGAAATTGATAATGATAGACTTTGTTATCGCTTAGTTTTTTTGATAAACAGATCCATTTTTTCAAAAGAGGCCTTTAAAATTCTGCAGCTTAATGGCAGCTCAAACTTGAAGCACTCAGAACTTGTCATTTACCTTGTCATATTGTTCAACCTTCTGTTACAACAAACTGACTTTTTTCCTAAGAATTACCAACCCAAAAGGAGTGCTTTGAGACCTGGGTGGCTTTTCCCTGCTTTGCAAAACCTTGCTTTGATGGCAAGCAACATAGGATTGTAAAGGTTTCTTTATTTGTGTTGCTGTGACAGTGCAATGTGCAAGCAATAGTTTTGCTGTCCAGGAATATCAACTTGTTCGGTTTATAGTCTCTAAAAATGAAGGCCAACAGGAAGGGCATCAATAGATGCACCCATTAAGATTATAACTTCAACAACAAAACCAGCATCACTAAATTCTAAATAAGTAAAAGTTAAACCAAGCAACAACAGGATATTCAGCTTTCTGATTTCTCCCTTGGCAGTTAGCAGTGTGATATACACAGGAGAAGAGACAAAATAAAGTGCTTATCTAAGTCATATTTATTCCAAATGGGATATTTGTGCTCTCACACACACACAAATATATATACATGTGATCTCACCTATAGAAATATTAATTTGGCTCAAGATCAGTGCTTGCAAATATGTAAAATGTCTCTCTGCATAAAGAGTGTGGTGTCTTCTAGAGGCTTCATGAGTTTTCCAACTTTCCTTTCCTTTCTAGTTTTACTTGTATAGCTAAAAGAGGGTTATGCTTTCTGAGTGGGTACTGTCCTTACCAGGGAGAAGAATGAGCCCCAGTGAGATCTCTGAGACCCTCAGGCTTCCAGTTAAACAGGAATTTTATGGCTATGGGCTGAAAAGAGACCAACCAAAGTGGTTTTAGCATAAGAGGCTGGATGTGCCACCCCTGTCCCTCAGGTTCTAGACTGCTAATGGCAGGATGTGGTATTTAGATCAAGTTCTTCACTCGATCTTAAAATTGCCATTCTGAGGTATCCATAGCAGCAAAAGCCATTGTAAAATCCAGAGTAATGGCGCAGATTTACAGAAACTGGGAGCCATCCCAAACCTTTCCTGTGGTTTAGGGACTATTTTGTAAATTTATTACGATGGTGTTTATGTTTACTGGGACCATCTTGTTATGTCAGCTGCAAATATATTCCATTGCACCAGGGTTTTGTTTCCCTTTGCTTTTTGTTTTCCCTTTGTCTGTGAGGATACCCTTACACAGCATCAGTAGTATGGTGCAGATCTCTCCAGCTAATTCTGGGTGAGTTAGTCCGGGTACCAGAAGGGCACAGCTGCATCAGCACTGTCCTGCACCCCTGCTAATAGTTTACCTCTCTGCAGAGCTAATTAGCTCCATGAGAGAGCACAGGAACCTGGCAGTGGGACAAGCCAGCTTGTTCCCAGTGAGCTCAGGTAGCTCTGCAGCATTTCATGTTCCTGTCCAGTTTTGAGGTGAGTAACACTTGCTGGATTAGCCTTAGTGCCAAAGCAATGTAAATAAAAGCCCCACTCCGGGAGAACAGTCAGTGCCATTGAGTGACATTTTCCTGCAGGATTTCTTCTATGAGCTGGTGAAGCAAAACAAATGTTAAGTTATTCATATTAATAAGTATATTGTGCCCTTAAAAAAGTCAGTTACTCCTCCTCCTATGAAGGCTGGCACTAACTGACCTGAGTCATAGCTTAAAAAAACAATCAGAAGAACTGTGTAACAAGCAACAAGTGACCAATGCACAGTAAATAATCCTTAGATTTCTTTTGAGCCAGCTTCTATAAATTCTTTTGCCTTTTTTCTCTGCTGTTTCAAAGTGCATGGTTACCCCCTGCACCTCCATGTCTGACATTTTGTTAGGTGCTTCTGTGTAAGGCACTCCCGCTCCAGCTCCCACATTGCCTCCGTTTGTATCAATAACAAACAGCTTTCATTCTTTCCCAGTCAATGTTGCAATATGCAAAGCGAGTCAAAAGCTAAGGTCAACATAATGAACGGAAACATCTATCTCTTCCAGTCAGCCATTGCCTCTCTATGTTTTTTATCCACTTTAGATAAACAATCTACAATGTGTTTACTGAGGCTTGTACTGATATCCCTCCATGGTATAGGCAAGTCTACTTTTACTCCAGCAGACACAGAGAATAAGCCCACGGTGCACAGTGCATGCAAACCCCTTTGAAACCCAAGATTATTTGTTCTCTGACTGTTCTAAGGTAATTAAGGAGCATTGCATGTTTCTCAATTAATGATTCCTCATTCAGCTGGGGATCTTTGATGCTAATTTGTTTTAATCAGGACAGAGACTGCTAAAAAACTAAACAATTCAGTGAAGAGGAACTAGGAATTTTTAATCAAGTGGAAGAGATCTAAATGCTGTGAGGGACACATCCATCATAAGTTTTCACTTCTTGTTCATTTAACTTTGTTCTTTCAGGTCTCATAAAATGTTGCGTTAATCAATGCAAAAAAGTTTGTGAATATGAAGAATGCATGGTGGTTTTTTCTTCATCTGACGTGAACATTTGTGCAAAAATGAGGAGCTGGAACAAGAGCCATGATATTAAAACACATTCACCATGGTTTTTTAGTTATGCACTGAAGTACAGTTTTCTGTTTTGTCAAACATTATATAGGAAGTTGTCAATCATTTTGGTCTTAATACGCTGGGGAGTCACTGGAAAAATATACTGGCTTTGTGGGGGATTGGATGCTCTCCATTTAAATGTTAATTTTAAAATTATTTTGATATCACACTACATGCATACATTGAGTAAAATAACCTACTGTAAACTTCTGCCCGTGGAATTACTATTTCAAATACTGCAGCCCATGCTACATGAAATCACATGGTTTCTGAGGAGACCATGTATATGCTTGATAAAATAATGTTTTATTCCTAAGTATGTTTATTTATAGCTTTGAGGCAAAAGCACTTCACAGTTCTGTCTTCTCCAGCTGCTTTACCACGATAGACTTTGTGTCTTCCATCATGGAAATGCCACTGTGTATATTCTATGGCTTCAACAGAATGAAGGTGCTCCCAAGCCTTGACTTCCAGGGATTTTTAGCCATGTGACAGAGTTAAAGCCATGAAGGACACTTAAATCCAAAAAGTGAATCTTCCTGATCAAGCGGTATTTTCGCAATGGTTCAATTAAAAGTAAATTGTAAATGCTAAGAAATTTGCAGATCAGGAGAGGCATTTAAAAGCTTTGAGGTTTTTAGTGCTGGGAAGCATTCTCAGATTACTGATTCTTATGTGACCTCCAGCATCTTCCCTGTCACTGCTTTCAGTGCATGAAACCTGTTTTGGACTGGTACCTACCTTCATAGTACCTGTCCACTAAGCTCTAAACAGTTCCAAAAATAGGCAGAGAGGGACAAGAAATCTAAATGGCTTCCTTGCCCTCCTTTCTTTATGGCTGTGAACAGTGTGCTTATTTTGTAGCTGAGAAGTCAAAATGAATAGAAAAGTCCTTCTAATAAATTCCAAAAGATCTATCTTAAGGGTGAACTTTGAGTACTTTAATAGCAGCAGAGGTTGGTTGGTTGGTTGGTTTGTTTGGGGTTTTTTCTTGCAAGTAAGCTTAAATATATAACAGTTAAAAGAGAATTCTATATGTTAAATGATTCCCATACAAATGGAAGCACAGCTACTGAAGAGTTGCCTTACAGAAATGGCTTTTTTTCACCAAAAGCTGTCTGTACATTGTGAAACACAGTTCAGATGTTTGAACTTATGCTAATTGAAAGATCAACATTTTTCTTTCCTCAGTGAACACCCTGCTCTTTTCGTCTTCGAGATGGCTCT
The DNA here is from genome assembly GCA_013400315.1 of Bombycilla garrulus. Classification (NCBI taxonomy): domain Eukaryota; kingdom Metazoa; phylum Chordata; class Aves; order Passeriformes; family Bombycillidae; genus Bombycilla; species Bombycilla garrulus. The sequence goes on along the minus strand of VXBU01018237.1, from coordinate 465,382 downwards.
CCCGTGTGCAAAAAATGAGCTGTAATTATGCCCAGCTCAAGGCAATCTCAGGATCTAAAATATCCTGCCAACCAGTGTGTTCTCAATCTGCCTTGTTAGTTCACAAAATTGTGCATGTGCCTTTGCTACAGTCTAAACCTGATAATGTCACATCATTGGGACAGCAAATGTTCTCTGATCTTATCTGAAGTGACACTTGCAATTTCAAGTTCTAGCTTGATGAGATCACGTTGTCAGGGCTCCACATAAGTGTGATCTTTCCTGATTTGCAATTGTATCTGTTTTGAACGGTCTTTACACTGTTCAAGCAAAAGCATATGATAATGCATTTAGTCAGATGCAAGGATAATGAAAGAGTGATTTTATGTTTCCTCTTTTAGAAAATCCAGTTCATGTGACTAAACTCAGTCAGTTTTCTTAACAGTTCCACCCCATCTGTCTAATTCTGTTTGCACCTGGAAACCTTAGTACCTGCAAAATGTGAGCATGTCAAGGTAGTTCTCCCCCTTCATAAAATAGATGAGACTTATTACCTTTAAACCTCTATTACTTCCATGAAGCTCCGGGCTATAAAATGGTTTGCACATGCTGGAGTTCTTAAAACATATATTATGCCCTAAGCGAAAATATTTAATGCAGTAAAAGCTTGTAAAGTTGAAGAATACTTAAATTCCTACGTCGTGTTATTGGCAATAAGAAAGTCTGTAATATTTAAGGGCAGGAGGACTCTCAAGTCATATTTCAAATGTTTTTATTCATGATACTAATTCTCTTTAGATGTACATTATATGGGAAGGAAGAGCTGTTACAAATGCTGTATTTCCCCTTCTAGCATATAGATTATTGGCTGAATGCTGTAACAACAAGTAAAAACAGAAGAGAGAAAAATATTGCATGTACCTAACCTGTTAAGACTTCAGGAGTCTGAACAAAACTGTGGTGTTAAGGTGCAAAGGCTCAGATCTCCAATCCCCATTTAAAATGCATTATGAAGGTCCTACATCAATGCAGATGACTGAGACAAAGAGCAAGTTGTGACCTCTCTTGTGAGAGCACCATGGGAGCAGATTGATTTGTCTGGATTGTGGCATGTGGCTCATAGTAACAAGCAAGACAGACCACAGCTATTTGACTAAATTGCTGCAAAGCCAAAATGGGAAATAATGTTTATTTGTCCATTTAAAGTGACTAAAATAGAAGGCAGTAAGAATCCAGGGTATTTGACTTTCTTGGATAATAAGATAAGACTCGGCCTGAAAGGCTGGAGGAGTGGAAATAGAGGAGTTCCTTGGCAAGCAGTTCTGAAATCCATAAAAAAACCTCTGGCAATTATTTTTTCAACTGATTTCTCTTCCTAAATAGTTGTGTCCAAGTCAGAGAAAACACAGTTTCTACGAGTTATTCTGATATCGCAATAATTGTATCCCTCCTATTACAAGATTAGATAAATATACAGCTTTGTTGTATATCACATAGTGATATATGACCCAGATATATCACTAAAAATTAAACCCAAAGTGTTGCATTTGGACTGAATAATCCTTGGCAAATGCTATTTCCTTAATAATGAACGCAAGCTCCAGTGCATTGTATTGTAAGGGAAGTGACAGTTCTGCCAAAACCCTGCATAACTTGCAAGATGCAGGCTCATGTGAGATTACTGTGTGCCGTGCTGACTAAGACAAAGAAGGGACAGAATTAGGTTACTGTGATGCTACCATATATGTTAGGCCATTCCTGAGCTGAGAGATGCCCATGTGGTGCTGCCTCTGTGCACCCCTTCCAGAGCGAAAACACTCCCCAAGTTTTGCTTATATTTTGGGGTCTAGGCAGGCAGGTGCCTCTCTCTATCCAAGAAATAGGATTTTAAATGTTTTTTGACTGAATATTGCTATGTCACAGAGCTACTCAGATTAATGCATTTGAAGGAGAAGGCTGTCTTGCATTATTTCTAAGGGACTGTATTCCTTCTAGCTGCACAATGTGGTTTTGTCTCTATTCCCATGATGATATTCAAACTTTATGACTGGATAGTCTGAAATGTTATTAGATGGCAACAATAGCTTGCAATCTATTGCCTGGTCAGCTGGATTTTTATTGTTTAAAACAGCTTAACCTTTCCCTACCATTTTATGGAGTATATAGAGTTCATTCCAAATCATTTTATGCTTTGGCTGAAATATGTATTTAGTAGATGGATTTCAAAAATATTGTGGTTGAAAATCTGCATCCTATTGCAGTAATCTGTTCTTCGCCTAATGCTAGTTATTCTTTAGCACTAATCTGGAAAAAAATACAAACTCTGCTAGTAAATATTGCAGGTGACATAAAAATTAGTGAAATGGTAAATAATGGCAGAAAATATAATTTCTGTGTTCTGGATTTGCATCATTTCATAAAGTGAGCTCATCTGAACAATATGCATTTTAATCCAGACAAATACAAAGTCATATGCCTGGGAACAGAAAAAATCCAGTCACATGTACAGAATAGCAGAAAAGTACCCTTGAAATACAGTGATAGTGATGAAGATTTAGAGTTTGTGATAGGTGGTGTCTGAATGTGAGCTCCCTGTGCAATATAATGGCTGAGAGAAAAACATTAGCTTTGAATGGGTAAGCAGTGAATGTCAAGCAGGAGGGAGATGAGTTCATGGCATGACTGAGATAATTGCTAGCATTCTCTGTCCAGATTTTGTTTGCTCACATGAAGAAAAAACCTGAAGGAAGAAAAAAAAAAGGTTCAGAGATGAACAAAGGGGTTATTCTAAGCCTGTGGAAAAGAAATTCCAATAACATGTGATTTAAGAAAATTAATTTATCTAATTTATCTAAGATTGGGTTAATAGGTGATTTGATACCAGTCTTCAATATCTACATAAAATACCTGTTTCACAATTCTGAATGTCTGAACATATCACTAAAATAATTAACAGTATGTTGTGGATGGAAGCTGGAGCTAAACAAATACAGACTTAAAAAACCCACAGTGTTTTAAAAGTCAGGGTAATTGATTACCAGAACAATTTATCTAGTATCAGAATGTATTTTCCCCTCTGAATATCTTTTTGAAAAATGTACTATTGTTTAAACAGAAGTTAATTTAAAATAGATTATCGTAATGATCCCTTTGGTTTTACAATCCATTAAAGAGACATTACAAATCTCCAAATATGACCCAGAATGCAGATTTTTGTTTGAAGAAGAAAATGTTTACAAAATGAAAGACCTATAGGAATATGTGCTTCATTCAATTTTAAATCTCCAAGAGAAGTGTTTTAAAGAACCAAGAAACCTCTAGTGAGAGCTGCAACACAAATATTATGTATCAGAATTTAAAAGGGAAAACAGAGGAGCAGTGGCATGAGTTTCTGCTAACTGTCTAAGCTGTCCCAAAATGCAGAAGGAAACAAATTGGGAAGGCATGGCACTAAAAACTGGATGAAGTAATAGCATAATTATTGGCATATTGCTTATAATAAGTCATGTTTATCACCCTTTTTAACTTGCCACTGACTTTCTCTTTTCACTGAAATGTAGCCTAGATTGTAAAATAAAACCATAGCCATTAGATAAAAGAGTTTTGCTGAGACTTTTTTGAAATATTGGTAGAACTGCTCTATATTTCTGTAGCCTGTCATGGGAAAGAAATGAAGAAAAATATTAGTGAGCCATTAGAAAATGTTTGACTCTATAGCACCGCTCTGTACTAAGTCATGCGAAGGAACGGCTCCTGGTGCTGAAGACACACAAGGTAAAAGATATTAGTATGGTAATGGCACCAGGAAGGGTCAAAGGATGAAGAAATAATGAGAACAGACATGTCAGAAGGATGAATAGGTGTGGTCATTAATTTTAGTTGAAGAACAAAATGTAGATTCTGGCAAGATTTAGAGGACAAGTCGAAGCTGAATATGATGCAATAGCTACAGGCCAGACAAGAGTAGGACACATTTGGATAAGGCAAGAGAGAAGAGAAACACTCTTCCTGCATGTAGCATTTATTCTTTTTTACAGGGTAACACCTCATTCTGCTTCAGGGTGAGCTCAGGGACAGGAAAGGAAAGAGAGCTGCCAAAAGGCAGAATGCTTTTGTCTGCCAGGTATAGCTTTTCAAAAACTGCTCACCTCAGTTGATTCAGGGTAACGCTGGTTTCAGAGCTAATGATGCTAAATGCAATGACTGAACTACTTGTGAAAGAAAGTACTTAAGTACAGAAACTTGTGAAAGATAAATTTCCCAAACTCAAGAACAGAAGCAGCAATGAGAGGGTGTTCATCATTTCATACCTCTCCTTTGCTTTGGAGCCACGATTAAGACTGCTCAGTAATGAGAGTGTACATAAATCAGGGGCGAGGATCTCAGCTGGGTGCCATCACAGCAGCCCTGGAATCCTGGTGAGTGCATGCGTTGGGTTTATGACATTTTTATGTGTGATACTCACTCAATCACTTTTCTGGCTGAACACCTACAGGAATGGAGTAATCCTAGAAATGCAGTGAATGAGAGAGGATATGTATATATGTCTAATGGCAAGGTCATGAGCACTGACGTAATAGCAATAACTATCCAAACATCTTTGACATTCTAATCAAAGACACCCAAAAGCAAAGAGTTCAGTTACTTAGTTTAAGCTCCCACTTTTCAATTAACGTTCTAAGAAATCTTTCCTTCTAGGCTGAACTGAAATGAGTTATTGATGTAATTACACCACTCAGGAGAAAAAAACTTTAAATACTAGTTTTACCAACTGATACTAGGAAACTTTTCAATATCCCATTAAATGCTTTCTCTTGTTCTGTTTGCCAGAGCCTCAGTTCAGCAAAAACATTAAAGTGTTTGAGGTAAGTTAGTCTATTCAACGAAACACACAGTTTCATACTTACCCATATGTCCCATTGACATTAAGCACATACTTAAAGTTAAGCACACAATTAAAGGCTTAGCTGAACTGGAGACTAAGCTCTTTATAAAAGAAGTTAGTTGCAAAGAGAAAATGAGCGAGGGTTCATTTCTACTTAGCTGCACTTTACAGCTAGATCTGTGTTTAAAGAGAATAGTGTCTAGAAAGAAAAATTTAATCCTAATTCCTCTCTCAGGAGTCTCTAGACAGAGACAGCTGCAAAGGAAAACTGATTGGAAAATCAGGATTTTAGGACTAGCACATCAAGGACCATCTATTGCAGTCACTCAGTTACTGTAGGCAGCAATGCTGCCTAACCCTTGTTAAATGTTCTTGGGGTACAGTGGCCATGAGGATACAGAACTGAGGAACCACTCACTGGCTGCCTGGGCCAAAGCAAAGTTCATGGGGGCATTTTATAGAAGCTTTTATTTCTGGAAAAAAATGCCACAGTATTGTGAAATCAGGAAGGTGAAACTATGTAATATGCATCCCTTTAGATTGTGAAACCTTTAACTAATTTTCATCTTGTATGGCTCTCTCACTTCTCAGGGTTCTTACTCAGATTTAGATGTGCTACAGACCCATCACCATGCTATGACAGCAAAGTTCATAATTTAGAGCATTAAACTCTGGTTGCCATTCTTGAAAAGTGTTTAGGAGAGATGATAATTTTCCTTTTTTGAACTGTCAGGCACTTTTCTCCTAAATTCCCTAAATCACAGATTGATATCTAAGTGCATGCCTGTGTTATCTTTAGACCTCATATCATTCTCATAACCATTTATGATTACTGTTATTAATTTTTGTCACATATAACCGTTTCAGTTTCATATCACCTACAAGTCTTGTTTTTTTTTTTCAATAAATGGCATTACTTACATATGTTTATCTCATTCAATAAACAAAAGATTCCAAGAGAATCTTTATGCTACAGTTGGATACAGATAAATAGTCTTTTCAGCACTGCTGTGAGTACAAGTGACATTTTTGAACCAAAACTTAATAGAGAGTGACTGGAATAGCTGACTCCTGATTTTTTGTGGAGATAAAATGAAACTTCAGTCTTCAGACAGTCCTATCATTGATTTTAGTCTTTTATCTCCCATGAAAACATCCCCCTCAAAAATCATTTAGCTGTGGATTTAGCAAAAACAGAAAGCAGATTTTGTCTGTTTTCAAGCTACCCCAGTAATACAGTTATCTGCCTTTAATATGGAATACAGATGCTGGTTGGAGAATAAACCTACTTCTAAGCTCACTTAACCCATTTCTTACCCTAACAGGAAGAAATATATTTAGAATGTATCCTTGGCAAGTCACATAGAAAGATCTCAGTGCTGGGAACAAAATATATGACAAAAAAAATTGCAAATGGAATAATAAGTGGAATGAGGAGCCTGCCAGCCCACAGTTTGATATTCTGGATTCCCAGTGACTTCCTGTGTGTTGCTGTAGCCTTGCTGCTGGCCACATAGACATCCTTCCCTTCCTCCTGCCACCCATTCTCCTCAGCTACCATGCTCACTTGAGCATATCTGGTATTGCTGCATTGAAGCATTTTGATCTCCTGTTTTCCACAGGCTGCCAGGACTCACCAGCTCCTGGAACAGGCCAGTGTGTCTGGTCTGTGGGAGATCCCACTCCGGATACATGGGACCACCTACAAGTTTGTGCAGCCCCTATCAATCAGCCTTGTCCGTATGGGATGCTTGATGCCAGATATGAAACAGGCAGATTTCCCTTGTGATTATCTCAGCCAGATCGGCTCTATCAGGGACAGACAGGCCAGAGTACTTTCCAGAAGAGCTTAAGAGTGCTGTTGAAAAAGAGTGTGGGAGGCCAGAGATGTGAGCAGCACAAGTGGGATGATATGGACAATGACAGGTAACCTCTGCTTGCTACTTGAGCTGGTAGGTCTGCTCCTGAATGGCTCCACCTGCAGCAGTGGAGCTTCAAAATGCAGATTTTGCAGGTGCCTAGTTTCAGGAATGTAAGAAGAATTGAGCCATGGAATGGATGTATAGATACTTCTTGGCATGATAACAGGAACAGGATAAAACTTCTTTCTTGTTCGAGATGAACACACAGGGGAAGGAGGGAGGAAACTGAATGTGCTCATGAATGCATAGTGAAGCTTGAAGTCAGTGTAGTGGATGAAGAAAGGAATCTGTTTGCATTCTCTAGCTGTGTGTGGTTATGTTTGTCTGGTAATTGGGATGTCTTTCCTTATGAGCAAGTTAAATGGAAGGCAGCAGCTACAGAAAGAATATGTGCAGAGACTTGAAGAGAAGGATGAGAAGGGTAGAGGTTGCCAGTGCTCTGTGGAGTGAGGTGGGAAACTGCTGCTCTTTGTTTAAATGTCTGATCCCACTGTGTAAAGTCTTACTGCCATTAAAAATGCAGCAGAGACTGGATTTAATTTCCTAGTGACTGAGGAGGAGAAAATCACGACTCTATTGGAAACAATGGTAATAAGGTGATACCTCAGGATACTGCTTTGCTATGGTAAGGTCTCAATCCTCAAATCTGCTGAGTGCTATGGCAATATACAGTAGGATCCATATGGAAACAGCTTGGAAGAGGTCAAATATTCCATGGCCACCTTTGCCATCACCACAAATTAGGTGGTGCCTTTGAGTATCACTCACTTTGTCCCAGTGTGTACAACTCACTGTTTTCCCAGAACTGCATTAGTGCCAGCTGATAGACTTGGCACATTTGCCTGTTTGCTAAAGGTAAAACGTTGAAGAAGCCAACTTTTACTTCCATTTTGATAGAAGTTTGGTTGTATACCCTGTGCTAATGGTAGCACTGCTCCTTTGCTGTCTGCCTCCACGCACACATCTCTTGCAAACCTCTGCTTGCTGCAGCTCTCGTCACATTGCCCAGCAGCTGGTGCTGGGAACAAAGAGGCTCATTGAGCACTGCTTGGTGCTCAGCACTGCTCTGGGAGCTGAGAGAACCGCAGGATGATTCAGTGCTTGCTGCTCTGTCCTGAGCATGAACCCCAGCTTCCAGAGCCGCAGCACAGATACCCCAGATAAAGCACCAGGACAGCTGCTGGTTGTAGCTTTGAACTGCTACAGCACAGTGGGCTCAGAGTGTTGCTTTAAATAATCTGTGAATGATCCTCATGTCCCCCTGACATACATCCATATTGTCTATCCCCTGTACCTGCAGAGGGTGAGAACAGGGACCATTGAGAGCTCAGAGCACAGCTCCTCCTTCTCACCAGAGCACAGGCTGCTTCTGGTGCCATATTGTTTTATTTTAGGGTCTTTTCCCCCACATCTTACCACCTGCAAAAGAAGTTATTGAGGAGCTCTTGATCCTGGGGTCAAGGCATCGTGCTCAGTGTTTTGCTGCAGCCTGTGTTTGCCTGCTGCAGAAAAGCCGGCGTGTATCCCGAGCTATGCATGGTACAATGACAGATCTCAGAGCTTATCCTGGAGATGCCAAAGTAACAGGCAGGCGGTGAGGATCTCTGGCAGCCAAAACATAACACTAAAATTGGTAGAGAGAGACTGTACTTAAGAGAAAATAATATGTACAATTTAATATGGGGTGCTGTTTGGTTTGTTGCTTTTTTTTTAAAGATAGATATGCAGTTTCCATGGACACCCATTTTTATCTTAATGTATGTTTCCTTTTATTAAATATGCATAACCAGGCTTGTTTAGGATGTGAAGTCTGGTGTTTGATTTTCTTTACATTATCTCTAGGGAATTACTAATAGGCAAGCAGATTTCTGGAGACATTTAGGACAGTTTTACCTTCCTGCTGTTTCAAGCTGGATGATGTTTCAAGCCCTAGGAAGCCAGCCAGATACAGGAAAAGGACAAAGAATAAAGAGAAGGTAAACCGCTTTATACAGTGTGACCAGCTCATCTTCCCCTACCACAGCCCTTTTTTCTACTGGATCCATCTTTTCTTTCAATAGGCTTTCCCATAATTAAGTTGTCTTCTTGTTTTGCCTTTTTTTTCTTATCCTTCGTAGCAGCAAAGTTATTGCTGATGAAATCTGATTGTCATGGAAGGTGTTGGCCATGTGACTTGAGGACATGAGGCTCACTCATGGGGAACAGGTATGCTAAGCAGAAAAGCCCCAGTGTTTAAGAGGGGAGAAACTGGGAGCTTGTTTTGGTTATTTTTGATATATCTTGCTTTAGAAGAAGAACCTCTCAACACAGATCAGCTTTTTTTGGATGGCCTGGGAGGCAGGGGAGTGTCTTGCTGAAGTGTCATACCTCAGGAAGCCTAAGGAGTGAGTTACCCTGGACTTAAACAAAGGGAACAGGTAGTGTATAGATGAGTGGGGAGAAGCCTATTTTTGAGTTTTCTTAAATTTTAGGGTAGAACACTTTTTTTGGCTTGCTGATGGAATAAGAATGAGAAGGAATTCTAGATGGCCCTTTACTGAAGTTTTTCTTCTGTTTCCCAGTTAGGACACAAACTCAGAGTTCATGGGTATGTTACCATTTTTTAAGAAGCAGAACCAAAAGTAAAAGGAAAAAAAAAAATCAGCAGATAACTTCTTTAAATTAGTTTCTTCTTTGATTTTCGGGAACAAGAACTGGTACCAAATTCAGCAAGTGTATTAAAAACTATTGGTGGCACACACTGTTCTGTGTCTAGGTCTCTATCTGGTCATCTGGTTCAGATTCATGCCACTTTCTACATTATTGCAGCCTTCTGGAATCAGGGAGCACACATTTCTCTGTCAGGTTTAATGGTGAGAACACTGCCACTGTCTCACTGATGTGCCATTTAGAAGAGAGGTGAAAAATTTAGAATTATTCTATCAACATCACTTTTTCTATTGAAAAGGAAGAGTATAGGGCACGTTCCCCACAAATGTCATCGCTTATACCTGCTTATGGTGCAATCTTCCACCTGAAAGCTCTCATGATGTTTTTATCCATTAGCTCCTTCTTTATCAGGGCCATTTTATATTATCTTGGACGCTGTATTGAGCAGCAAGCTATGAAAGCTAAGAGGCAGAGCAAAGGACAGGTGGCACAGAGGATGCTGCGGGAGGTGACTCATTTGGCATTTCATTCTGATCAGATTACTACATTTAATTTGGGCATTGGAAGCTGATGTTTTCTGTCACTTCTCATGGCAGGCAAGAGGAGAGGTGGAGGGGGAGAAACTTTTGTACAAAGCTCTGAAATGCATCAGGGCATGAAAGATTTGTTGCCATTCTTTTGTGCTGTTATACACTGGAAAATATCAATTAACTGCTCTCTAACACAGGCACAGGGTTTCTTGGCTGTGAGTAGGAGGCAGGTTACACTGAGCTTGGTGCGTGTTCCTTCTGGCAGCAGAGATCAGGGCTGAAAACACACCTACAGATTGAACAGCTGTTTTCATGAGAGGCAGGGACAGTGACCAAGTTATATGAAACCCTGGCGAACCTCAGCTCTTTCTCTCTCTGTACAGCAAGTACAGGAGCCTGGTGAAACTCTAGTCTGACCTGGTGTGCAGCCACATGCCCTAAAATCCTGTTATTAATCATTTTCTTCATAGCCTGAATGTGAATCAGGCAGATCTTCAACAAGGCAGAAATGGATTCTGTGTGGTGAAACCTTGGATTCCTTATCCCAGTGCTACCGATGACAGTGTGGAAAGAACTTGGATACGTTTTATGCTTTTATCTATGTCTAGGAAAATCCACACACCTGTTGCTCATCTGCCTCAGGGAGCTCACTTCATGCATCCTCCCCTCACCTTCACTCTCCCGCTGTCTTGTAAGAGGTGGGGAATCACAATCAGCAATTAACACTGCAGCACTAAAGTGCCTTTGGAAGGGATTTTTTAGCTAAAGCCTCTCCAGTGATGATTTCCAGCAGGGCTGGTGATAACCTGCTGCTGACGGGTGTAGCGCTGCTTCGGTCAGTGCAGCTCACTGCAGTGCCTGCAGTTTGCAGTTAGTGTGGACACATTCTGGAGTTGCTTTTCACACCAATCTCCTTTGGCGTGGCAGGGTGGGAGCGAGCTGCATTGCTTAAGGCTTACAGACATGGTAACATGTGTTCCCATGGCAGACAGGGATCTGTAGCAAAGCCCCTACTCTGAGGAGGGGCCTGTGCCCTACAGCTGCCAGTGCTGTGTGATTAGCCAGCCCTAATGCTGAGCTCTGCAGATTAATGAGTTCCCCTTCTCCCATTAAATCCCTTCTCCACGAGGCATTCTATCTTTTGCATCAATAATGACCAGCTGCAGAGCCTCAGGGTTTTCTCTAGCTTTTACCTGATCTAGAACTCCTTATTTTTCCATGCTCTGCCCTTTCCTTGATTGGTAAATCCTCCAATGTCTTTAATCAAGCTGTGTTGAGCCTAGAAGCTCTGGCAAGTTTTCTTTTGTTTTAATAAAAGGTGAGTTTGTTCCCCAGGCAGGCTCTGCCAGATCAATTTCAACTACTGAACTTTTTTAAAAAAGGGGCCTCCCATCTCAAAGCCACAGGCAATACAATGTCCCAGGTGAACTCCTGCAGCCTGCCCGTTCCCCTTCAGAAGAAAAAGGGACTTTTCCCTCCCATTTCACTGAGTTCAATGTTTTCCTGAGTGCATTCTTCATTTTCACCTTCAGGCTAATGGACTCAAAGGGTTTAGTGTGGCTGCTGTTCATCCAGGCCTTAGATCTCAGATGACCACTCAGGCTCTCCAGAAATGTTCTTACTTGTTATTACTTAATCCTGCAAACCAAAGTCAGGCATTCTTGAGATCTCCCTGCCTGTCTCAGTTCTTAGGTTCTCCCTTTTTTTAGGCATTTAATAAAAACTGGGAGAAACATTTCAACTAAATAAACTTTGGAAAAATTCACTGGAAAGAGATACCCAAACTTGATATGAGTTTGGTCAGCACAGGTGAGTGGATTTTGTTGGCAGATTTTTTTTGTTAGTAGTATTTCAACCTCTTCTTGAGCTGTTACCTTTGCAACAGCTGGTTATGGAACTGGAGAATAAGTGAGAGGAATTCCAGATAACTCACAGAGATTGAGGAGCCGTAACTCTGCAGCTTGTCCATATTCCCTCTAGAATATTATGTTCCTTCTGACAAGCTTGTTTTAAAGCCCTTTTTCAGATTTTATATGGTTTGGTTTTTTTTAAGCTTCCAGCTAACAGTAAGATTCACAGTAACAGTAAGAGAAAATTCAAAGGTAAGGCTAATTATAAGGAATAGTTCCAATATGTAGACACTGGAAGTGTGAAAACTGCTATTAAAAGCATCTCTGTAATTCATCTAGCCCTGTATAAATTGAAGTAATAGGTCAAGATGACTGCAACGTAGGGCTGTTTCAGGCAGAAGAAATCAAAATTGAAATATTGAACCAAACAATGTGAGAAATCATCAAAATTTACAAAATGCAATAATTTGTTTAGTTCCATGCTTTCTGCATAGAGGAAGTGCACCTCAGTAAAAATTAATTAAATGGGTCTGCATGCAACTGTTGGGTCAAAGGTAGCAAAACTATCTACAGCTCTTCTGAGAGTCCTGGCTCAATTTTTATTTTTTTTTTCTTCTCAGATGGTACCATCAGGAAATTTCACCTGAATTCAGGAATAGCTTCTGGACAAGATAAAATGCATTTCTTGGTGAGTTTATTGTTGACTGAAAAAATTATGTTTACCCTGTACCACAGCAATATAAATAGCTTTTATCTCCATTACAAACAGACTTATTTTATCTATCAGTGATGTACTTTAAATCTCATATTTCCATTACAAACAGGTTTGTTTTACCAGTGACTTACTTTAAATCTAGTAGGAGAGTTCTGCCAGCCTTAATTTTCTTTACAGGCAGATGCAGAACAAAGAAAAATAGGTGCTGTATACTCCACATTCACTATGAGGAAAGTAGTAGGCTCAGCAACATTTCTTTCCCAGCCAGACTCTGTACAGAACAGAAGGAGAGGGAGATATTGGGGTGATTCCCGAGGCTTTGCAGTCGTGGAGGAGGGAGAGCTGGAATCAGCATGGTGAGCTGGAAGCCGTGCTCACAGCGAGTGAGGCAGAGAGCAGCTCGTGCCTCAGCCTCCGTGCAGGGCTCCAGCGGCTCCAACGCTCCCTCTGCATGGGCCCCCAGTCACACAAATGTCATTAGCTTCAGGACTCAGTTCAGTATGTCTGCACAAACAAACCTCCCAGGCCCAGATCAGGAAATTATTGCACTTGCTTTCCGAGCAGAACAAAGCTTAGTGCAGTGATGAAGCTAAACACTTAGCATTGCAGACATGAATGTATGAAGTCAATTATAAAAGGGAAGCTCTGTGGTGCGCAAGTAATTGGTACAAGTACAGTGGCTTTTCTGTGTGGAATATATCCTTGGAGTGTTGCTGCAGCCTTCCAACACAACCAGGGCAAAGTAACTGATTGGAGAGAATAAACACATCTTAGAAAGTAAGGGGGAATGGACAAAGATGGGAAGTTCGGGGTTAGCAGTGGGATAGATATTAATTAATATTTTGAAAGCCCCAACTATCAGTTTCTGTGCTTTGAGATATTTGAAGTTCTTTTAAGTACAGCCAGAACTCAGAATCCTCTGAGTCATTAACGGCTGTGATGATCATTAGTGCTGGGCACCCAGTGAGTGTTAGAAACAAATAAAGACAGTTTACATTCAGAACTATTTACAATATTAATTGAAATAGAGCAAAGTGAGTGGAAATGATGACCAAGTAAAACACAAGAGAGAGGTTGTTAAGTCAGGGTTTTGGTGGTACTCCAGTGCTTCAGTGAGGCTACTGTAAGTGTGCAGGTTGCTGTGGTATTGCTGCATCATTTCTTCAGTGGCCGGAAAGCAGCCCCAGCAGAAAAGGACTTGGGGGTGCTGGTTGACAGCAGCTGAACATGACCTCAGGCGTGTGCTGAGGTGGCCAAGGAGGCCAATGGCTCCAGGGATAGAGTGGCCAGCAGAACCAGGGGAGTGATTCTTCCCCTGTACTCGGCCCTGCTGAGGCTGCACCTGGAATCCTGTGTTCAGTTCTGGGCCCCTCAATTCAGGAAGGACATTTGGGTGCTGGAGTGAGTCCAGGGAAAGGCGACAGGACTGGGGAAGGGTATAGTCAGTCATATGAGAGGTGGCTGAGCCACCTCTCCAGCCTCACGCTGGAGAAAAGAATACTCAAGGGTGAACTGATCAGTGTACAAATGTGAGGGTTGGTCTCTACTCCCAGGCAACCAGTGACAGGATGAGAGGACTCAAGCTGCACCAGGGGAAGTTCAGCTGGGACATCAGGAAGAATTTCTTCACTGAAAGTGGGGTTAAGCATTGGAACAGGCTGCCCAGGTAGGTGGTGCAGTGACCATCCATGGACATTTTCAAGAAATAAGTGTACATGGCACTTAGTGCCACAATTTTTTGATACTGTGGTGTTCAGACAAAGGTTGGACTCAATGATCTTGGAGGTATTTTCCAAGTTCAATGATTTTATGATTCTGTAATTCTATGATTCTATCCCTTCTCCACAATGCAGCTTTTCAAGAGGCAGTACCCAAGATTTCTCCTCATTAAATTTCAAGGCTAAGAAATGCAGGAAAAGTCACATAAACCACAATAACACCATGACCTCAAATCTTCAAGCTGGCTGACCTAATTTAATCTCTTAGGGCACAATGAATTCAGGGTATATAAACCCTGTCAGAGAACAAGTTTCTTCAAAAGCCTTGTGTGGCTGATTCCCAACAATAACTCTCCTCATCCACCCAGTCCAACACGCCCTCCTCATCTTTTCATGAGTTTCTTGAGTGGCTGATTTCCCTATCATAGGCCACCGAGTTAAGAGGGCTCCAGAAAAGCAGGTCCTGGAGGGTACTTTAGATGGCTGAAATTGTCCTGTAGAAATGCCTGCCAGGCAGCCCCAGAACTGGCCATGACAGTGCTTCAGCTCCTCTTGGGAGCCACTGTGGTGCATTTGGCTCTGCCGAGTTCCCTGCTGGCTCAAGAGGAGGAGGAGGGTAATCCATGGAGGATATCCTCAATAACTGAGCTGAGGGCTCCCCTGGTGAGTCATTCATTGGCTTTAGCATTTGGGATGCAGGATTTCAACAGCTAGATGAGGTCCTGGGGAAGTTTTGGTGCTAAGCAGTGCTTGATCACAGCTTTATCCAGACAGTGTAAGTACTGCATCCCATGCCTCATCTGTGATTTGTCACAGTAACAGGCTTGTTTAAAAACTGTTTAAAACACAAGAGGACTTCTGCTTCAAGCAACAGAGGAGCACATGAAGAGGTTAAAAACTGTTCAGTACCCACTACAAAACTCAGTTTAAAGAGGGTTCTGTGTCTAAATTCTAGGGAGCTTTTTCCATGGCCACTGAAGATAGAAGTGGGGCTAGCACAATGCCGACAAGAGATAAGGTCAATATTTAAAAATATTCAAATGACATTTCAAAGGAACTCTAGCTGCTGATACAGTCACTTGTATAGTAGATGCTTTATCTGGCAAGTCATTAAAAGCCTGAATAAAAATGGAAATGAGAACTGAATAACAAGATGGTACACATTTTTACGGTAGGAGACTTATCAACCCATTATTGGACCATTATCTGACTGGGTTTTCCTCTCTCCCTCCCTCCTTGTTTTTAAGGTTTATAATTTTGTCCACTGTCATAGCCTTGAGGGGATTTGCTGGAGTCTTTGCTATGTCTTGGTTTTGGTTTTTTAGATTTTATTCAATACTTCTCCTTCCTTCCTTTAGCGATGGGAGGGGTAAGTTCTGTTCAGGAAGGAGGTGCTGGAGGTTGAATGGTTGAAGTGACATTTCCCATATAATTTTTGGCCATCTCCTCTTCAGTGGAGGAGCCCCTGGGTTAGTTCTATCACAGCTGATTTCTTCTCTTCAGGAGCAGAGCCTGCACAGGCTGTGGAGCTCTGGCAAGGTCTCCTGGCTCATAGGTAGCACAGCAGATTTGGCCCACTTTTTGTCTTCCGCTGATGCTTCTACAATGTAAGAAATTCTCTGAGCTGCCCAGGATCTGTGGAGTTAAGAAGAGGTTACAAACAAAAGTCTTAATTCCCTGTACAGCGTGGAAGTAACACTCAACATCCCGTTGCCAGAGAACGAAGTTTTTCCAAAGGAAAAATGGACACTGGAGAAGCCAAAAATACAATTAAAAACTATATGTCAATACACCATACTTTTGCTTTGTCTCAAACCTTCATCTTGTGATTGCCTTGATAGAGGTGTAGAGCACAGAATAAAATGATGGAATGGGAAAGAGGCATAGATCATTTTTTTCCAGTTCTATGTCACTGCTTTACAGAGAGGATGTTTCTGCCAGGGAACATGTTCATCATTTTTCAAGTTTTGTGTCAGTTATCTAAAGAAGATATCTGTTGATCATGCTCAAATTTATCTAGGGAGTGTATCTATCTCAGCAGAGAGAAAAATAATTCATTCTTTAGATCTGCCAGTCAGAGCAAACATCTGTCCTTACAGTGAAGAAAAATGATAGAATCCATATCCATATCCTCTTTGACAAGTTATCCCCAAGGAAGACATGAGTCTCACTGTTAGCATGTTCTGTGGGAGAAACAGTGGTGTGCAACAGAAACAAGAATCAACCTTCCTAAACCAAAGAATATTTATTCCTACAATGTCTAATTTACACTCTGCCTTACTGCTGGAAGAATTTTATACCACTCCCAGAAAACCCTCAACCCTTTTTTTGTGCTCATTACTGCTCAGGTTTAAAGAAATTGTTACTCAGTGAAAGATGCCTCATGAACTGCATGAGAATATAGACTGCAAGGAGACACTTTGTGACTTTGACTCTCAGCCACAGACTCTGGACTTCCCAATCTTATCAAGAGGTTCAGGACAATAGAGTGTCTCTAAAAAGTAAATCAGGCCTTGAAGTAAGAGAACAGAGCCTAGCACGTCAAGTGACAAAACACAGGAGCAAAGGAGTAGTGGCTTAGAGGAAAGGGAAAAATAAAACGAACTATCATCAGGTTGTCAGGTTTACAGTTTTATGATCTGTGCAAGCTTAATAGAGTTTAATAGAGTGGAAATCCATACCTTTGAAGCTGCTGTTGGAATGCATACTTCCTGATGCGGTTAATTGAGGAAGGCCTGAAATCTGTGAAGTCTTAATAGTGGCACTTAAGTGGGTAAAATATGTATTCATTCTTGTGTTGACAAAACAATTAAAGCAGTAGCTCATGGCTGTACTCATACACTTTCTGCTGCATATTATCTTCTGCAATTTTAGGTTGTTTTCTTTATCGTCCCTGTGTGCTGGTATTGTCAAAGGACCCCTCTTCCACTTTTCTGGTCTTTTTCTGGTAACTGGAGACACTATTTTCCTCTCCTTCCCCTCTCTCTCCTTTCAGCATTGCCTTCTGTTCCTCCCTGTCTCTCACCATAGACTGTGGAGTGTGTTATGTTTTGGAGTCTTAGCTCTGAAAGACAAGCAGCAACACCTGCTCATAAAACTCTGGCAAGCCCTTTGCCAAAGCTTTTGGGATGTCATATCTATCATTGGTGGATCTGGAAGTTTACACCAATTTCAGATAGAGCTATTGATGCAAAACCTTTATTAAAGGGGGAAATTTTAAACTTGAGGAACATGGGAACAGCTACAGCTATAATATTTTTGGGAGGAAGGAGGAGACTTTTATTATTTTTCTCGGCTGACAGTTTCCATTTTGACTTGTCTTCTCCTTATTGGGCCAATTCTGTTAATGCTTCCTTAGGATATACTGTAATTCTTAAGGCTCCCTTGCTATGTAGTCATATTTAGACTTTTGAAAACAAGAAAAATATCCTTAAGGGCTCTTAAGTACACTAGTGATAATGTTAACTGAAGCAGCAAGAGATCTTTCCTTTCATGGCTAAAATATTTCTGCAGGACAGTGCCACAGCCTTGGCTATATTCCATCAGTCTCATCCTCCCTGGCTCACTGTCATGGCTTGCTAGTCTGGAACAAAGCTCTCAGATATGTTGCAAGAAATAAAAAAAATCTTACAGGGAAAGAGAATTAATGACCACAGTGAGAACTACTAATGCCAAGCAACGCGGAGTTAAAGGAACGTGTGGCAGATCTTCACACTGGGCTCCCTTTGTGACTCTTTGATCCTTCGCAGCTGTAGAACAATTCAGAGCAGTAACACCTGCTGTAAAACAGCTCAGCGACTGTGCTAATTGCTTAACTGAGGAAAAACAGCATTAAATAACATGAGGGTGACCACACTGCTTCTGCCTTCAATCACTCAACGAGAGATCAAACGCCAAGATCTATTGCTGAAACACAGTAAGGAGCGGGAAACCTGGCACTTGTGCTGCACTTAGAGCTTGAGTCTCAGCTAATACCCTTAGGGGGAGAATTTGAAGATAACTTAAAGGCATTTTGGGTGTTTGGGGGCCATTTTTCCTGTGTTTCTATCAGTGCATATTCTGATGGATGTGTTTGGGGGCTGAAAGGAAGCAAGTGTGTGCAAAACCCTAAATGCACATCAGCCAGCCCCAGGTTTCTGAGGAAGGAGAGTCAGTGAGGAGCTGTGAAATCAGCTTTTTACAGACTGGACAAAACTTCTGGCTAGGAGCTTTCTGGGTTAGTTTCCACCTGCTGTAAGAAGCCTTTAGGCAAAGAGTTCTGTAAACATTTTTGTCTGAGAAACAGAGTGGCAGGTGCTGAACTGAATTACATTGAAAAGTGTAATGGGCACCTATCATGAATGTGGATACTTATTGTCCAAAGCACAGGCCATTTTTTATTATGAAATTAAGGTAGGTTTCAACTAATGGAGTGGGATGTTACTATTTGCTACTTGCAGATCTGAAGCAGGTAGCATTTTGTCACCTGTAGACATTGCAGGTGTTTTCACTGTAAAGATCTGGGGGATGCAAGAAGATGGAGACTAATTTGCAGGTCTTACCTAAAATAGTCATGTATTTTAAGCATTCCTTCCAGTGTGAGACAGTGATAAATTAGAAATCCCTGCCCTGGTAAGGCTTGTTAGTAAATCTGATATGCAGTTAGCTGACAACTCTGATGCATGGGGTTTCAAAGCTGCTCTTTGGAAACCCTGTCTCCTGCCCATCTCACTGTGAGGAAGTATATCTATCAAATTTTACATGGGATAGCTCGTATTGCTATCTGGATGATAGGAGCAACATTTTCTGCATTAGCAACTCTCAGCAGATAATGTCTTGAGGATTGAGAGAGGGAGATTAAGTCTGAATAAATATCCTGTGTTATTCATATTTAATCATTTTACTTAGACGTTGCCTAATCAGTCAAAGCAACAGCTGTTACTGACATATAGGTTTCATAAAAACATATACTAAACTAGAGCACTAAGCCTTGTCCCTTTATATTCATGTCGAGCCTGTAAACAGAATTCAGAACAAACTGACTTAGAAATAGAAACTGATGGCTGTAATAAAAGCACCATGTTACCAAGGAATGACAGACAGGAAATTTGGACAGATCTTCACTGCTGGAGGAACGGGGAAGGAGAAATTGTCCTGTGAGTAGCTTGGTCTGGTAAGTGTATCTTTGTTACCCTGTTAGCTTCTGAGTTTGGGACAGATTAAAGGTGTGAAACCTATCTGCCCAAGTATATATGTTTTAATGTCACCACCTTAGAATCTCTTCCCCCTCCCTTCATAAATAACAATAGGATGGAGGGAAGGGGGAAAGCAGCAGGGGAGAGGGGATGGGTTTGGAGAGACTAAAATGTTTCTGTTTTTCCTGGAACAGAACTGCAATACTTGGCAAAAGGCTGGGAAGCAGCACTTGAGGGAGAGAGGGAGGAAGGAGACAGTGAAGGTGAGCTGTGAGGGGGACAGAGAAGGTGATTTGAAAATTTCTAGAAGAGACAGGGCAGATATATTGCTGATGTGCTGTAAGCAAAGTGCACCATAACCAGTTTGGCTGAGGTGAGCTGGCATGTGCTTTCACAATGAAATTTGGCTCCTCCATCACATGAAATATTCTCTGGTTGCTGCCCCATCATTTAACTGCATGACATTCTACTTAGGACACAGAAAGCTGCTCTCTACCTTTAGAGACAGCGAGTATATGCAGCAATGTCTTGAATGTTTTCATTGTAACAGGGAACAGGAAGCCTCTCCACTGCAAGCATTAGCAATGTAATTTCATAACTATCTGTTCAGACAGTGCACAGGAGCCTGAAAAACAACTTTAGACACTTTATTCCCCCTGGGAAATGCCATCCGAGAATATGCTAATCTGATGAATATGCAAAAGGCTGTCCCCTATTGGTGAACCATGAAGAAAACCACCTCCTTTTATTCTGGGTTTGTGAGATGTGCTCCTCCCTGCCAAGAGTGGAGCAATCCTTACCCTCTCATCAAACCAGACAGCTGAAAAGTATGGAGACATTGTGCTGCCTCCTTCGACTTGCAATGTGAATTTGATATTATCTGTACCACCTTTGACAATGCACTTGAAATTAATCAGAGGAGAAATGTCTTGTTTGATTATATTTGACCATGAACATTGATCAGTTGCATGCAATTTTGACTTCAGATCTGCATGTCCAAAGTCCT
Organism: Bombycilla garrulus; assembly: GCA_013400315.1. Lineage (NCBI taxonomy): Eukaryota > Metazoa > Chordata > Aves > Passeriformes > Bombycillidae > Bombycilla > Bombycilla garrulus. Next base: position 444,954 of record VXBU01018237.1, on the reverse strand, counting down.
TTCTAAAAAGGGCAAAATATTACCCAGAGATACACAGGAGCTTGTATTATCTGAGTCTTTGAAAAGATACTCTCAGGGGAAATTTCATTCTAGGAAATTAAAAATCATTTGCTACGGAACTCTCAGTGAGAGATGGACAGTATCAGAAGAGAGATCCCCAAGACACCAACTCTTTGCCCATTCTCTTTTTGTTGCAGCTGCGTTAGCTCATTCTACTTTCACATGCTTGCATTTGTTTCTGGCACTTTAGAAATTCTGCCAGTCCTCTGAAGAGACCACGGCGAGACCCACAGCTCCTCAGTATCTCAAGTGGCACAGGAGCCATCAGACTTCCCTATCTGTAGTCTGAAAAACCCATGGAGACTACACAGTTCTCCAGATAGCCTCTTTTTCAGGCTTCCATTTTGCCCCAGGGGAGTTGCTGTGGCCTTGGGTACAATGATAATTTGGCATCCTTGGGGCAGATCAGACAGACTCAGAGTTAGGTGAGCCAAGGGCTCTACACACTATGCTGCTTGAGGGCTTTGCTTTGGATGTTTTCTGTGTCTCCTAGGCTGGAATTCCCACCAAGAATGTTATTAAAAGCGCTCCATAGGCCTTGGTTTTGGTGCAGACCGTCACATTCTCAGCGGAGGCCACATCTGGTCTGCGACTGGACCAGGACCTCAGGTTTAGCTGCCTCCAAAAGCTCAGGAGGTTTCGTGCACCAAAACTTCTGCACAGACTGAAGCAGCACAGAGCTGCCCTGCTTTACTGAACAAAGCAGTTCTGTTAGGGAGAACTTTGTAGGATCCTGTTGGTCAAATTTCTACTGTTATTACCTGTATCTTTAATGAGTGGATATCAGCACTTGCCACTTCTTCCCTCTCTGTTTCTTGGGCCGGGGCAGATCTCCTAGATTTGATCTATCCCACGATGCTCAGGTAGTCCAGCACTTTTCACTAATGACAATAATTTAAATTAGGGTGAAAAAAATAAAGAAAAGCAGAGAAGAGGTGCTTTATATCGCATGTAGCAGGATATTGTTCTGACGTCTGCTCTAGTCTAGAGCTTGTGATAACTTACACTCCTCAGCTGCATGGAATCTGTGAACTCAAACAGCACACAGGCTCCGGCAACTCCTCTTCTCCTAAAAGAGACTCAGGATTGCTATAGTCCCCACACCTCTCAGGGACTTCAGTGAACTGAGGCAGATTTGCATGTCCTGACAGGTTTTTCTTGACTGTCTTTCAGATTTATCATTCCTTTATAAAGGGCAGTAGCTTTTCCTACCTCTCACCCAGTAACTTTCCTGCTCTTCAGACACCCAAAGGGTCTTGGATGGCATTTCCTGGAGGAGTAAAGTGTCTCAAGCTGTTTTTCAATAGGCNTTTTTTTTTTTTTTTTGGAACCTGAGAAGGAATTAATACTTCACAAACGTGACTGGGTAGGTGGAGGGGGGAGCCTGAATACAAAATTCACTTGTTGATTGGGATTCTGGGGTGGGAGTAAAGGAAGAAAGCATTGCAGGGAGTGTTTTCAAGCTCTTAAGAATGTGTTTTTCCAAGTGGTGTTCTTAAGCCTAAGACTTTTAATAAGAGCACAGTAGGGTAATATAAATTACACAAAAGGCGCTCTCATTGCAAAGCTGAACAGTTTATGGTTTAGTGGAATTTTATGATAAAAGAGACAAAAGGAATAAAAGTTTTTTCCTTCTCAAAAGCTACCATGCCTAGTAACATCTTTTGCTAATAAAAAGACTACAGCCTCCCCACCCCCCTGAGATATGTTCTCACCCAATTAAAGTCCTCCTGCAGATCTGTAGGCCTAGTGACAACTTGATCCTGTCACTAAACTTGGTTTGCTGCCCTGTTACAGAAATTACAATGCAGTGCTTCTTAAATGGTTTTAGTTTTTATAAGTGGCAGAAGAGAGGGCATTTCAGACCCTCAGCCTCCTACCTGGGATCTTCATTCTATCCTTCATCTTTCTCTTTGTTTTCCCTTCCACCTTGTTTGTCAGCAGCCGGGCTTAGCTACCAACAGGAAGAGATTCAGTTTTCTTTTGTATTGTAGCAAAACAACTGTTGTTGTTTGCCTTTTATTCTTTTTGCCAATTTGCCCTAGGCAGACTTCCAGTGAGGAGCTCTGAAGTGTGCAAAATTTGCCACAAAGATACACAGAAATAGGCTGGTGTCTGTGAGCACGTGGAGAGGGGAATGGAACTGTAGGAAACAGCAACCAGCATCCCTTAACATGAAATCGGCCTGTGAAATCTTGATGGAGAGAAGGAAATCCTTTTCTGTGCAGAACACCAGGAGCCTGGTGCTAGTCCAAATAATGAAATCCTCTCAGAGTAGACCTGTAGATAAGCTGTGCAAGCAGTGTTAATGCCAACTATCATTTCAGCTGCAGCCCACCAGCTGGTGCAGGCTGTTTGTAAACCTGAGTGCACTGTGGAAAGGGAGGCAGTGTCCCCCCATCAGCAGGTCAGTCACCTGCTCGTACAAGAGTATGGAATCCAAGTGACCGACTTTTTGCCTTTTTCCACAGAAACAGTAGGAGCAGAGGCTGCCACAAGTTCAAAAAGCTGAACTGTTAAGTTGTGTTGGCAACTAAAGCATGGCAAAATCTAAGATGAAACCACAAGGCTTTAAGGGGAATATATGACCTTAATCCTGCTAGAAGGCATTGTAGTAATTTCCCCCCTCTCACAGACCATATGAAAAGCTTGGGTGGGTGTCTGTGAGCCACTCAGGTATGCAAGTCCCACTGAAATTAGGGGCAAGGCCTCAATTAACCACTTAGGAGCTCTATCATGATGTATTTTTGATGTATGAAAGAGAAATTATAAAACTTACTGTGTTTATTCCCTGCTTAGATCTATATGTTCCTTGCTGAATGAACTTTTTCCGGTGCAAGGGGATCCCATATTTTGACACCACAGTAGTTTTAGGCACAGCTTTGCTCTCTGGACAGAAAGGCCAAAGCAGTCTGTAGACCTTGAGTCACCAGGATCTACCACAGCACTGGCAGCAGAACACTTTCTTTCTCTGCCCAGATGCTGGATCCATGTGTTGTGCCTGTCACACATCTGGTACAATGCCCCTGGGTGGATTGCCCGTGGCTCTGTGAAAATGCATGCACGAAGGGAAGAGCTGCACTTTGCTGCGCGGCTCTAGGCCAACCCACTCTGCAGCAGGAGACAAAAAGTGCCTCATACAGTACTACCTTGGTATTTTTAAATTTCTCTGATTAAAAGCAAACCTTTGTCTCTGCTGGGTGAAATTGGTATGGCTAGTTCATTGGCTAGTGCATATTCAGCTGGTTTTAGCCCCCATTTAAAACGTAGGAAGTTTAAGCATTACGTGTAGAATACAGCAGGATAAATGAAGACATACTGGAGCAAACATACATTTAGTGATTTATTTTTCTACCAGCAGTTTTAGAGAGTGGTGTGAGGTTTGTGATTTCTTTTTCTTTTTCTTTTTCTTATTTTTCTTTTTTTAAATCTAATCCATTCAGTCAGCGGTCTCAAGAGTAAAAGCTTCTGCCTCAGCTTGGGGTTGATGCTTGGTCGAGCCTTAAAGCTTCATGGTTTTTTGACATTGCACTGAGTCTGAAGCTTTGATGTCTGAGGCTGCTGCCTGCACAGCTTAAATCATATTTTAAAGTTTATTGGTACAAAGGGTGCCTTTCCTCAGACATACACGTGTGCATCCACACACAGCATCTTTCCACTTTTTTTAGCTACTACAAGTTTCTGTAGGATTAGAGGATTCTTTCAGTTACTATTCCCAGAGGGATGTTGCCATCTTTAATTGAAAGCTCACAGTATTTGTGGGCTAAGGTAATACATACTCGTGCTCGGCAGTGCTGATTGAGGGTCAAAAGAGAAATGAAAATGTTTTTCTTACTCTATTACTGTAGCTGCTGTACCTGGTTCTCTTTGGCAGTGTGTAAAAGCTGTTGCTGAGGCCAGTGGGATTAAGTGAAGGCCAGACCTGATGTACAGAAACCATCAGCGACTTTTGGTGTGTGGACACAAGCCAGACCATCTTTCATGGGTCTCTGAGGAGCTCGTTTTTTGCTTGGCACAGTGGCTGTGCAGGTCCTTGGGCTGCTGTGTTTACTGCTTCCCTGGGCCTGAGGAGATGTGAGAGCCACCTTTCTGAAGTGTTGAGTGCCACTAGCTGGGGAAGTTCAAGTCTGTCTTTCACAGGCTAGTGGAGCACACCAGGGCATGGGATTAGCAGGATTAGCAGGATCAGGGTCTGAGTTGTAGCTGTTCAAAGCTTTCTCCAGTGTACAGATGACTCCTGGCAGGAAGGAGATGTGGCTCCCTATGGGCTGGGCAAGACATTGACTAAGCACTCATTCTTCTGCCTCAGCCATTCTCTGTTCCCAAATGTGCTTTATGCGAGGAGTGCGGAGCACAGTTTGCACGTGTGCCTTTGTGCCAGATGTAAACTTTCTATCAAGCTATTCAAGCAAGTGGAACCGGTGACTGCCTTTGTATGTCTCCTGCTTTCCATCCACACAAGCGAGAGTACGCACAGAGGTTGTGCAGGCTAAAACCCATGCTGAACTTATTTACACAAAGTTGTAAATCAAAAAAACAGCACCCAGTAAAATTCAGCACACTGAATACTGATGGTGACATATGTTGTTACTCAGTTCAGTGTCTTGGGAGGAGATATTAGAGGGATGGTATCATCAGGGAGAGAAAATATGGAAGAAGTCTGAAAGTGTCAATTTCTTGTGACAGAACAGTTCAAGTCACAGCAACTTGTTTCAGAGCCCAAGAGCTCCCAGAAACACGAGGCAAGGACTCTGAAGACATGACCAAGCAGAACTTCATTCCCAGAAGAAGTAAAAAGACTCTTAGTGTAATAAAAAAATTATATCTAATCCAACATTGCCTGCAGTTATGAAGGATAATGCAGAAAATCTGCTGTTCCAGGTGTTACCTGTGGTGTGGCATTTCAGGCAAAGCTAAGCATGCAATACCTGTCAGTGGAACTTATGCTCTTAAATCCCACCAGTTCTTTTAAAAAAAAAATCCTCACTGGCCCCTTAACCACTGCCAATGTCACCTGGACTCTTTTGCACGCACGGGGAATGCCTAGAAGTCCTCAGGGCAAGAAATAAAGCAGAGGGTCTTTCTTCTCCTGTTGCTTTCAACAAAACTCTTTATCAGTCGTTCTTTAAAGAGCTGAGATACTCTCTCACACCTACTGTCTGCAGCTGTCACCTAGAGTAAAAAGCCAGGTATTCAGGCTTTTTCTTTCTTTCTTCAGAATAGCTGCAGAGAGCTCAGGGAGAAGCATAGTGAAATACATTAGTAACACAGAAAACCTCCTCCACCTACTCTATCATCTTGGTATTTTTCCTCCAGCTTCTATTTATCATCTATGTATAGATTCCCTGAATGAACAGAATTTTTCAAGAATTCATGATTCAGGCTGTAGGGCCAGGAGGTAACTAGGGGAAGGAAAGAAATGGCAGGTAAAACATAATTAATTGTCCGTGCTCTGCTTTCCCTCAGCCATCTATACAGCTCTTTCCTCTGGAAGTGGAAATGCCTTGGTTAAAGGTCAAGGTATTAGTGCGCTGGGCAGGATTCAGACAACCTTTTTTCAATTTCTGCTGTTGACTCCCTCTATGACCTGAGGTAGGTCCCTCATTTCTCTCTGTCTCAGATCTCAATCTGTAAAATAAGGGTAAGTGTATTTCTTTTCCTTTTTCTAGTCTGTTTGTCAGCTCTTTAAGCCTTGGTGTTAGGTGTGGATGCAAACACACCCACACCTATGGCTCTCAAAGCACAATGACAGGAATGCAAATATGTAAGACTGTACCTGAGCTTCAAAATCAGCACAGTATATCTGCTCTCTGTTACTGATTGTTTTTCTTATTTGTATCCTTCTTTATCCATTAAAAACTGTGATTTTTAAAACAGTAAAGTAGCTATGAGCCATTAGTACAGAGCAGAAATTTGTGATAATCTTGAACCACTTTCAGACCCCTGAAGATGGAAAGACACTTCCCAGCAGCAGGTTCACTTGCAACTGCAGCTTTGGGTAAGGATTTTCTTTAGGAAAGTCTTGCTGGCCAGTGTTTACCAGAAAGCACTGGACTACAGGGGTCACAGGCTGATCTGGCATTGCATTGCCTGTCCTCCTCAAGGTACTGTAAGAAAATGTATCAGGAAAGGGTGCGCTATTTAAATTCACAGCAGTAACAGCAGTAAAATGTTTAAATGTCCCCACGAACCAGCTTCTTAATATCCTGTCAATGCCACTTCTCTCACACCCCTGCTGTAACCGAGAGGAGCAATCAGAGAGATGCGGATTTCCACAGCAAAGCCAGCCAAAGACGTGTTTTCCCCCGGCCAAATCCCACCTCCTTCTTGCAATTCATCACCCCTCAGCTGTGTTGATACAACAGTTTGTTATTAGCATTATTTTCAGACGGCTCACTTCAGGAATCCGGGCTGGGGCTCGGCCCCACAGCGCTGGTGGCACAAGCGAGGCGTGTCGGCCGCGGGGCTGGGGTGAGATGTGCAGCTGGGAGCAGGGATCCTGGGGCTGGGCTTGCTGCTGTGCCAGGTGCAGTGACCCAGGACTCACTGCCTGCAGCCTGGTGTCCTGTGCACTGCAGGGGAATGGGTGTGGGAGCTTTCCTAAGGAGCTGGGTGCTAGTGAATTCCTGAGGTTATCCGTGGCGCAGCATTCCTTGGGAGAATGTGTTAATTCAAATGTTCCTCTCACAGTATGTAGGAGTTGGAGTCAATGCTGGGAAATATAAAACTTATGACACACTGTGATAATGGGGGAATTTAACACGGAGCATTGAGAAACCATAGGGCAATCAAACAAGATATGTATGAGGTAACTTTTCATGAGTTTTATTTTCCTTTTGTTCTTCTTTAGAGGGTGAATGAATGGGGATGGTGGCAAATTCTGGCTTGTACGATATAATTTTGATGGTGATCTTAACTGAAACATAGTTGAAGCTCATTTTGCCCGAGTTACCAAAATTTGCTTCAATTTGCATGCTTGTGCAGAAGCTTATGCCAGGTAGAAGCAGAGCATTTATGGTCTCCAGATGGCAGCTGTTTTGATATATGAAGGTCACATCTTTCTAGATCCATTTGTTTTCTACCCATAGATGAACTGGTTGAGAATTGGGGCTGCTTGGAATCAGAATGAATAGATAATGAATAATAGCACCTCCGTTTCCATGCAGGAATAGTCTGTGAGCTACTAAGGATACACCTACTGATCAACAGATTGGCCAGTGACAGCAAGTACTTCTTTAATCAGGGAAAAAAAGCCATATCTGGGGACACATGCTATGAAATTAAAATTACCGTCAGAGGGAGGAAGGAAGTAACTTCACAAGGAGAATACTGATAAATTTATTCTTCCCAAAAAAATTGTGGAGATAAGCCCATTAACAATCTTCTGTTTCTGCTTCTCTTTGTATTAATTTTCTCTTTCTTAGTTGAAAATTTAGGAGAGCATTTAATCTCTTACAAATTATGTAGAATTTCATGCCTATTTGTCTAGTTCCTTCTATTAGCAAGGGAATAAAGGACTTTAGGTCAGTTATGTTATTAATCCTGGGCTTCAACTTGATTTGACTGTTGTGAATAGAATAACTTCCCAAATCTATTTGAAAATGTACATATCCATGCTTTTTTTGAGCAGAAACGTTGCTCAGCTTTCTGACAAATGGTGCGCATAACATCCCACTTCAGTCTCACAGGTGGAACACGGGGACTGAAAGTGACAGAATCAAAGCCCAGGAGAAAAGAGCAGAACAAGGCTGGATTCTCAGAACTGACTAATGATAAGAGGGGTCTAGAAGGAAATCTGGCTTTCAGCTGCCTTTGAATATCTCACCTCTGAAGATTCAGAAGCATTTATGGTGTCTCAAACCTGAGCCAAAATTATCGTCAGTCTGAAGTTTGCTCATTGACTGTTCTCTTCTCTTTGGGCTGGTGACTTCATTTGTCCCACAGGTCCTTTAACAATGCATTTCCCCATCATGCCTGTGGTCCTTTCATCTCGCCTCATTTCCTGAGAGTGCTAAACTACTTGGAATTCCTTTCTTTTTCCTAATTTGAGAGTTCAAAGTATGGATTGTAGCAAATTATTCCTGATGAGCAGTTTCATTAAAAGAACAGAAGGGAAATTGTTCTAAAAGCTTTCTATGTTGAAAAGGGGAGGGAGAGTGAAATAAAGTATAGCCTCACACAACATTGAAAACTTCCCAGAACTGTAATACATTGTTTTCTGTAGAATTAAGTGGATGGTTTGGACATACTGCTACACCTCTTCTTTGCTGAAATTAAGATGAGCCGCACTACTGAACACAGTGCCTTTCCCAGTTCACAGAGGCCATTTTCCAGAGTGGTAACAATGGTTCATTACAGATGGGACAATTTCTCCACAAAGATCATAGGCATGGAGCCAGAATTTTGGTGCATCTCAAGCCTAAGAGATTCCCTAAGAGATTATTTGACCAAGAAAATGCAATACTTTCATGCATTTTAGTTGTTGAGCATCCAGTACGGTTTCTTCCAAGATAACTGGGGAATTTTAGCTGTACACCAATCAATAAACACAGTGGGACTTCCTGTGATGCCAGCAGCCATTGTATTGATGAAAGACATAGTCTTGTGAAGATTTTCAAATTATTATTTAGATAGGGTCAGGTTAATTCTACTGTATCAAGAAGGTAAGACTAAACTGGGAGAGCCTGGGGTGTATAAAGCTTAGAAGAAAGGAGAGAACCGATCTGTCACTGGGTCAGACTTTCAGAGGGCTGGTAATAATGGGTTTTCATGAGTTAACCTTTTATCTTGTCCTTTTCAAAATGCTGTCATGTAACATGAGTTATGCGCTACCAGATAATTTTCCTAAAGCGGTTGCGGTGCGCACCAAAGACAGTTGTGCTCTTTGTGTGGAGTGTCATTTTAGAACATACTTTAACTACATCCTCTGTAGGATATAGCCACTCTGGGAATCTTTCAGAGATACAGTTCACAGCAGACAAACCATCTCTGATGTGTACTCATGCAAAATGAAATAAAGAAAGGTAAGACTGAAGGCGTCAGTCGACTTTAAATGTATCCGAATTCTTCCTCCCAGGAGAAGGCAAAAAGGCAATGGTTCTAATCGTGCTGTGGCTTGTACAACACTTACAACACTGATTAGCACTTGTTCACATTCTGCCTGATTTCAGTGGAAATTCCATGGGGCTTCTGGGAATTCTGAAACCCTCAGATGAGGAATTCATGGAGGGTTACCCGCTGCAAGGAAAGACAACAATGCTGCTCAGGCAGCTTCAGCACAGAAACACAGCATGGCCAAGCCTGGCTTTGCTACAGCCCTGTGCTTCGTACTCCTCTGAAGGGCACAGTATGAATCTGAACCCTTTGGGGCCAAGCAGGGCCTGATCTCTGGGTTTCCCACATTTTGCAGATGTCTTTCAGAAATGGAAATTAGTCAATGGAGGCAGCATGAGCTCAGCACCCCAGCCCAGCAGTGCTTTCCACCAAGAACCTGGGCAGAGCTGAGGTGATTTCCCATCTAACCCTGGAGTGTGATACACTTTAGGTTGGAGACAGGCGCCCTTCTGCTCCACCCAGGGAAATTTTCCAGCATGCAAAAGTGCTTAATGAGCTCTGGAGCCCAGGATGAAGGTGCTCACTGAGTTAAATCATCTTTGGGGTCTACGCAGTGCTGAGAGTAAATACTGTACATCACCATCTGAGAGGCTGGCTCCTAAGTTCAATTTAATCCCTATTTAGACTGCTGGAATCTTTATGTTCTCATCCATAAAATGGATTTAACAACATTTTCCTGCCTTTCAAGGCAGCTGGGTAAGCACACAAAGATATGTGCCTTAGCACTAATGAGCTCTTATGAGTACTGTAAATGAGAACCATCTAGATTAAAATGATACAGGGGCTTTTCTTTATTTTGCTGAAAATAACTGAATCTCTAAGATCACTTATGAGGGGTTTTATACAGTGGAAACCTTTAAATTTTGTGTAGAAAAGAGTAGGGCCAGAGTATATGAAATGTAAAGGTGCATGCGTAAATATGCATAGAGCAGTCCAACATTTGCACCCTAAGGAACTACTGCATATAATATTTTATTTTCTTTTATTTTATTTTTTAATTTTTTTCACAGCAAGAAGTGTCTAGTAGAGTCAGCTGCACTAGGGAGAGATCTGATGCCTCAGATTTCTGTCTCTGGGCTTTGGACTCCAAAACTGATGGAATAGTTCCACAGAAACAGAAGGTTGAATGAGAGAAGAGAAAAATATCGTATTTTGTACACAAATTATTTAATCCAAATCCACCAGTTATTACACTATGATATGTGCTTGTAGACTTTGACTAGTGTGAGACATGGCAATATCTACTTTTTGGACAAAATATATTTGGTGTACAGAAGAGGCAAGCATGAGTTTGAGCTGCATATGTAAGAGCAGAGGAGCCACTCCTCTCACACCTGCTTTGTCTTTTGCCCTTCCCTTGCTATGCTTGTGCCTGGTACTTGTGCCTGGTTCAAGGAATAAATTCTTCATTTGTGGCATGATTAGAAAGCCCTAACTCCAAGAAAGAAGGGAATATCATGGTGTAAAATGGCTTGAACTTTAAATTGTTACTTAGGCTTGAATCCAATGGACTTTATTATTTAAATTTAGAAATCGGACACAATACCCTCTTTTCTTAGGTTGGTTATTGGTTTGTCCTTCTTTTTCTAGTTTTGTTTTAGAGTTTTTTTATTGTTGTTATTGTTGTTGTTTGGTTCTTTTGGGTTTTGTTTGTTTTTTCCTCAGGTGTTCGAAAAAAGATCTTTGGAGCATCCTCTGCTATTTATCACGAAACCAGCTGCAGAGCTGAAACATGAGATGTACAAGGCAAAATGAATAGAGAGTGTCATCCCTCCTGGTTTGTCTCTTCCTGCAGGATTTCTGAGGTGCCCTTGCAGAGATACCAATCCTGAGTTATTACAGTGAGTATGATTATGTCTGGATGCTTAGCACCAATTTCCAAGATGAAGACTGTGATTTTATTGTGTATTATTTATAAAGTTCCTCCTAGACCTAATGCTTGCTTCAGGAGAGACCACTTTTGAATATTTGAGCTGAACTTGTCACATTCCACTTGACAACCCACTTTATCAGCACACTGTCCACAGTAATGCTGAACACTTCCCAGCAGGGTGTATTTTAACTGTTCCATTACTTTATCAGAAGACTGGTCCTCCTTGTTGGTAAATACCTTCTTCTACCTTGGACAGAGGGCACCACCTGACAAGAGGGTCAGGGTTCCCTGCATGCAGTTGAATGTTATTTCAAAACCAGCATTTCACTCTGAAAACTTTGGACTATTCTCAGTTTTCCAAGTCAGCAATTGGATCATATTTATTTAGAGCTGGCTGTGCAAATGTATTGATTTGTAGCCTGTTATTGTTTTGTGCCTTGTATTTATGTGACTCTAATGGACTGAAAGTGTTTCAATACTGAAGGGGATTAAAATATAGAGCTTTTTCTCTGGGTAAGTGTAGGGAATACTATAACTTGAAATCTGCTCTAAAATGTGATTTTACAGCATTTATATACTGTTATTTTAAAGGTAGAGATACTGTACATCCAGTGATTGAGCACAAAGCCATGAAAATAGCAGAAAGAAATGAAGGCTCAGAGAGGAAACAATGAAGCTGGCAACACAAACCCTTGTCAAATGTGAGGAATGAGTTTTGAAACAAGCCCTGACTTTGCAGTCAGCACCACTTGCTTGGTCGAATAATCTCACCCCCCCAGCCAGATGTCACCATATGGCCGGTGACAAATTTCAATTAAAGGCCGATGGTGTTTATCATCTCCTTTTTACATATGGATAAAAAGCAGTCCTGTGACCTGCCCATTGCACCCAAGAGGATTGTGCTCCTTCTTTAAAAGCTGAGTATGCCAAGACTCACTCCCATCCTGGGTGCTATAACTTTCCAAGCCCAGTTTTAGTGTTTTGAACCTTTGCTCAGCCACTGCCAGCTCTGGAAATGGGATTGAACCTGCATGTCCAGCAGTGCCTGGGTACTGAGGGTGAGTTTTGGAGAAACTTTGAGCGCAACTCTTGACAGTGCTGAAAATGTCTCTGTGCAGCTGATTCAAGCCTCACACAGCTGCCAGTGAATTCGAGAGGTCAAATGCAGTGCTCTCCCAGGGGCCGGTGCCTGTCAGCACAGAAAATCTAAAATTCTCAGTGACCAGGGTTCCAACAGCTGCCCACTTCTGCCAGGGGCACTTTCAGAGCATGGCCACACGAATGTGAATGTTGAAGCATGTGTCACACATCTCAACTACGGGGCAAGGAACCCACAGCATTGTGACTGGTCACACTTACCAGGAGTCCCGGCACCCTTTAGAAATGAGTGTCAGATGTTAATGATCCAATTAGCTGCTCATCCTTGAGATTGCATAATGATTATCCAGCAAATTTGATTATAGGAGTTACTATGTGTTTTAAGTTAACTTTTGTGCATGGCTGGGCTTTCCCAGTAATCCTACACTGTATCCAAGGAACCATTCAGTGGCTTCTTGCAAATCCCTGCAAAGCTATTACTGTCCTTTCTACATATTCAGGAATTGTCAGTTTCAGGTGCAATTAAAGTAAAATTGCTTTCAGTAGGTACTTGGCTATGATGACTTTTGCTGGTCATAATTCTCTCTACACTATGTTGTTTCTGCAGATAAAAATTATATTTCTCTTGTGCCCTGGAATCTCAGGCTCATTTTTGACCCAAAGTATCCTCAGAGAGTTGTAAAACTAGGATGTTATAACTGCACATTACCTAGTAATGAACATTGTGAGAGTCAGGCCAGGAAGATGAAGACAAGAGGTATGAATTAATGTTTTAATAATCTTCCTCAGATCAGTTCAAGTCATACAGGCAAGGATCCCAGTAACTGCTGGTGAGCAGTGCAGCTGCTCCAGTCTGGTCTGATATTGCTGTGTAACTCTCCAAGGAGATGCTGCTCAGTGTCTGCAGAGACAGATGGTCACTCAGCCACCAAGAGAGCTTTGACCTTGTCCCAGCATGATGATGCAACTGTGTATTTTGGACAGAACTGTTGTTTCTGTGCAAAAAAAGTGCACAGCTTTTGCTGGAGCCATAGAATTTATCATTAATTTATTTTTACTTCTATTTAATCCTAGGCTATGAAAGAGGTTCTTTTGTACCCATCCAGGGCATCCACCATTTTTATAATGGAAAGCAAAGACCTGTTCTGTTTCAGACTAACACAAGATTTGAATTGAAACAGGTGTGATTCATTGGCTCTACAGGGCCAGGACAGGAAACCTGTGGAAGCAGCATCTCTCCCTGCACTGTGCTGGTGTTCCTTCTCCAGTACAGGAGCCAACCAACATGAGAGGTTTTGCAGACCTGCGCAATGCCAGCCTTCCCACACATCCTTGGGTGCTGCCAGGCAAGATCTGCTGGGATTCTTCCATGGTCGAAATACCCAGAACAGTGTCTTGTTCTTTGTGCATTTTGGAATACAAAGAGTTTCCTATGACAGTGCAAAGACTCTGTTTTAACATCTCAAAGCAGAAACCCCAAACACTACAAAGCTATATTCTAGAGAAATAGGTTTAATAGATTAAGAGGCTGTCTTCTGGCACTGTGCAAGGTGTTGGACTTGCCTGAATCATTCCTGGAACACAGCTTTTCTCTGGGAAAAACACCTTGTCTGGTTTTAAAGATTTTGTTCAGTGGTGGAGAACACAGTACAAATCTTGTTTACTTGTTCCTATGTTTACTTACATTCTCTGTTAAAAATACGACACTTTTCTATGCTGAACTGGTCTAGATTTAACAGCCAGCCAGCCTTGTTAAAGCTTTGTCTATGGATGGAAAACTTTCTATTTATTTTCTAATTTTCTGTTCCTTGTTAGGTTCCCACAGTCAGTGCTCATGACAGTACACAGTGGGTTTGTGATGAGATTGCACTGTTAGGGATGTACTATTAGCCATGCTTTTCACAGACACCTAGCATCACCCTTCTGGCTCTTCTTAGAACCATCTCCAATTTTTCAGCACCAGATTGATAAGATTTACTGAAAAAGGACAGTAAGACCCAGATGGCTTCCCACCCAGTGCATTCAAAAGTGGCAACACTTCCATGTGTGTTACTATAAATACAGCAACAAACACTTAAAATGATCTAATCTTATATTTTTAAGTACCTGACTGCTGTGAGATGGGTGCAGTGCTACAGAAGTAGTGCTCAGAAAAGCCAGTGTGCCTGAGTTGACCCTGTTCCTCCATTTGGTTGGTCCAGAAAACATGATTCAGTACAAAAGGGAAGACATTTTCTGTGACTATACCAGACACAGCTTTCTCAGGTATCAGTAAACCAAAAAATTGGGAACAAGGGGAAGTGAGTAGAAAAACTGTTATGACTGCAATTTCTGTTGTTTTCTTTAATATACCCTTCTGACCTGATCTCTGCTCAGAGCTACCTCCCAGTTCGTCAGTCACCATTAGTCCAGCTCCTGGATGCTGGGTGTTTAAAAAAGTCAGTTAACCAATAAAAACCTGAGCCAAGCTCCGAACGAGCATCTGGCTGTGGTTGTTTGGATGTGTCTGTGAGTAATGCCAAACTACAGGAAAGCCAAGCCAGTATTCAGACATCAGTTTTTGGAAATGGGATTTGTTGTGTTATTTATCTTGTGTATTAACAGAGAGGGCCTGGCTTTTGTTTTCTAACCTTGTTGTTTCAATGCCAGAACAGTAGAAATATAGCCCAAGTTAAAACAATAGCTCTTAAAAGATGTGATATTTTCTTTCATCCCCTGTTTAGTAAGCAGCCTTGGCAGTGTCATTTCATATAAAGAACTGCAAAGTCACAAGGTCCAGAAATACAATAATTCCAGGAATGACAAAAAAAATGACCCGCTTTGTCTTTTTATTGACTATAACTGTGGTGAAAAAGACCATTCTGCATCCTCAGCCGTAACTAGTTAATTACTTTCTGTTGTTTTTTGTAGATGTTTCTAACCAACATTAAGTAAAATGTACATTGTGGAACAAACCATCCAAACAGTATATGCCATAATTACTGTTTAGCAATTTCACACTAGCAAAAATTTATTAAAACTTCACGACTCATTAATAGTAAGTGATCATAATCGCTTAATAGAAAAGGAAACTCAGCTAATGATAGAAGTGCTGATTAATGTTTTTGACCTTAAGACAGGAAGTCAAGTGAAATTAATGTCATTGGGTGTTAAAAGTTAAGTTATTGTCAAGTGTAGATAGCCTCTAATCAAAAGAGAAACCCTGCAACTTCACAAATTTTGTGTTCTTCATGAGAAAACTACTGCTTTTCTGTACTCTGTGGCACTTCTAAAAATCTCGCTGCCACTTTTCAAGTAACAAGATTGACCCATTTATTACAAAAGTCATTTAAACAAAGGAAGTTACATATATATATGCATATATATATATATTTATGGTCACTTCAGGAGGAGATCTTAGAGAAATACTTAACATGCTGGCCATACTTAACCAAGCAGCATTATATATATATAATACAGCTATTTGTCTCTTTTTTATCTCCTTTTCTTTTTTTGGTCAACAGCATTCCTTTTATGAGCTCAGGTTAAATATTTTTGAAGAGAATAACAGCCTGGCTGGCCAGTCAGTTGCCTCGTCACACATCAGATGCTTGGGGACCACTGGAGCTGACAGGACAACTGTCCTTGCAGCCAGCTGTGTGCCTGGAAAGCATCAGCCTGAGCTTTGCATCTGGCTGATTCTGGTGCGCACTGGGGCTGTGGTGACATTTGGGGTGCAGCAGGCACTGGACTGCACCAGGAGGTCTTGTGGCCAGCCTCAGATTAATGTGGCAGTGGAACATCTGTGCAAGGGTCCCAATCCCCGAGGTATCTCAGGTACTGGGTTGTAAATGGAAATGACTTACACTTCAGCTGTAAATACTTTTTATGTGTGCTTTTTTTCCATTTTTTTGAAATGAGACATTGCTTGAAAGCAGGATCCCCAGGATGTACTAATTATACCACAGCCCTGCGTGTAACATTTCAAGATGAAGGGTGTGGAGCCTCTCACATATTGAATGGAGGTGCCTCAGCCTTTCACCTGAGAAGGCAAACTTCTTTCTAGATGCTAACTCAGGTGGTGAGCACTCTAAAACTCAGGCTGAATAACCTTCTCTGGATTATTGAACAGCTCCCATGATGGGCAGAGAGGGAGGGACAGTTTCTTCAAAGCACGAGCAGAAACCTGTCTGTGTGTTAGTGAGCTTTATGTTCATTTGACATCAGTCAAAGTCACAGAAGGAAGGACAATCCCTTTCTAATAATGTCACTCAATATTTAGCCTACCTACATTTGTATTAATAATAAAGCCCTCAGGCAGTGAGTTGTGTGCAGCCATTGATCTGCTCAAAACAGCACTGAAGTATTGGCAAATACTGTTTTGGAGACAAATAAAAGCTAAACTGTATTTATACCCACCAGATTCTGACCTCTGACAAACAAGCAAATGGAACTGCTACCTTTGAGCTTCTCCAAACCAGAATGAAGCCAGCAGTGGATTGGTAAATGCAGATTTATTCTTAGATTTTTGTTTTTATAATTTATATCTGTGTGTGTACTTTGTGGGAGACTTTCCAACTGCTTCTCTTGAAGATTTTTGTGTTAACATCTCTTTTGAAAGCAAGAGAGATGTGGCACACTTGAAACCTGGAGATAAATACCATCTGTTTAGTTAACCTCACTGAGAATATTGGTGGAATGTTGTTCTTTTTTTAAAACATATATGCAGGAGCAATTCACAGACTTGAATTGCAGATCCTTACAAAGCAATTGGCTACAAGACTTTATTTTATAATGCTACAAAACATTAATGTATTTTTATTAAAGACTCTGTAGACTGTGCTTTCTACCTCAGAATAAAAGATTTTCTAGCATCCTCTTTGGTGGAAAAAAAACCCCCAAAAACTAACAACAACCAATCCAAAACGCCTTCTGCACAATTACTATGGAGCAACATTTCCCAGTCCCTATTTTGGCTTTTTCCTCGCTGTTGCTCTGCAGTTTTCTGTAATTAATATAGATAAAATATTCTGGCAATGCAGAATTAGGGGGTGTAATTTGTATTCAGAGCCAAAAAAAGACACACATTTCACCAAAACAACCGAGTTTATTGTTACCAAAAAATTGTTTCAGGAAATCATGCTTCTGTCTCTGAACACAAACCAGAGCTCAGCATGAAGCAGACAATAACAGAGACAGGGTTTCTTGCCAACATGCAGGAGCAGTGCAAGTGTCAGGGCAGGCTGATTGCTTGGGCAGTGTTTTGGAGAGCTGTAGGAGCATGCCTGCAAAATGTTTAGGATCACCTTTCAAAATCCCTTTCCTGTGCAGCTTAGAAAGCTGCTGATTTAATGGCACACTGAAATGCATCTCCAAGAAAACTCCAAGTTGGAAGGTGTCAGATTTGCCCTCTTTAGCCTGTCCATCTTTGTCCCTGCCTGCTTTGAAGATGTCAAACCATTCATCCACTTATCAGGGTATCTTTTAAAATGATAAATGATAGGCACAACCCTACCTATTTAACTGAAATTATTCCTTAAATGCCATGTAAAGTAGATAACCCCACTTATCCAGGCATCACTAGACCTCACCAACGTTCCTAAAGGAAGTGGGATGAGCACTGTTTTACACGTGACAGCCAGGACAGCGGAGAGAGAGAGGACTCAGTTTCTTCATGAGGATGCTGGTGCCCTCTGTCATGACAAGAGATGGATGCTATGAGGCATCATTCTTTATTAACAGCAAAACCTCTACATGTGGAGCAAGGGCAATGTGCTACAATGGCTCATGTTTGTGCACATTCTAGGCAGTCCCTTGGTAGTAACTCACGCAGCCTTTGTCCAGGAGCAAAGCCCTGTCCACAAGCAGCCCTAACTGCCACGATCTCAGTCCGCAGGGACATCGCCAAAGGCAGCCTGCGTGTGAATGGGGACAACAAAAAGCAAAAACCCCGCCAACCCTAAATCTACAAAACCTAAAAATCAAACCCACAGAGGAGGCACACTGAAGAATCCATCTGGTCAGGCATAGCTGGCTGCTTAGCGATGTCAAACACAGCTTGGTTCCATCTGTCCCGGGAGAGGCTGCTCAGCAAGTCTGTCATGGAGCTGTACCTCCTGAGCGGAGGCTTCACTGCTGTTCCTCCATCTTCATCCTCCTCTTGCACAGCGCTGGAGCAGCGGCAGCACAGAGAATGAGGGAAAGGTAGAAGGAAAGTCCAATGTTAACTCATACTGGCAAACATTTTGATTGCTTTTGTGCACCACATTCTCTAAATATGTGTTTGAAATGGTTAAATGTTTGGAAGATGGCACCGCAGGAGCTGAAGAACCTTGGAACACTTTATGCACAGGACTTAATAGCAGCAGAATGACTCCTAAATCCAAGAAACCTCAATAGCTGGCCCAGGAACCCAAACTGAGTGTTGGATACTGCCAAACAGAATGTGCTGCCTTCCCCTCCCACCTCCTGAAACACAGATCATCTGGGTAGCAAACGATGCCAGGACAACTAAACATCTCCTACTTGCATCACCCCTGCAACTATAGGCCCTGCTGGAGCTGCCAAAGCACGATGATGATTTAGCTGGAAAAATGTTTTCAGCCCTAGTAGAGCAGACCTTTAACCTTGGATTTTGTGCATCTCTACCATTCCTATCTCTCCTCGTCACACCTTGCCCCCAAACCTTGCTTCTCTCTCTGAACAACAGCAGTTGAAACTGTCTGGCCTTAAAATGGTGGGCGGCTCTGGCCCTTTGCTGAGCAGCAGCTTTTTCATGGGTGTGATTGCTCTTTGCTCATAATATATTCATTTGTTAAATCTCAGTTTGAATATGAGTAAATGGTGAAATCACTTCCCTGGTTTTTAGTCACCAACATGAGGAAAGGCATCCTGAAAGCTTGTTTATCCACATTCCCTTTCCTCTCCCAGCACACTCTGCATTTCCTAAAATATCCTCCTGCAAGCACTTTTGTCTTCAAAGCCTTTGCAGCTCTTCTGCTGCCATTGTGCGAAAACAGGAGCGAGCCCTTTCTTTCTGGCCTGGCAGGATGAAGGGGTGGGAAGGGTGTGGAGGCGTCTGTGCGTGCCAGAGAGTGAACAAGCATGAATAGGGCCAGCTGGCCACTCTCGTGCCCATCTTTCCATCATTTCCATCTGATACTGCCTGCTCATTGTAATTTTGCAGGCCACATTCACTAACACAAAAAGACTAGGGAGCAAGCAAATGATCAGATATTTAAAGGGAAAAAGCTTTATTTCTTATTTTCTTAGATCATGGTAGACTGCAAAACAACAGGAAAAAATGGGATCGACCTTGTTGTCCTTCTTTTTTTTTTTTTTTTTGCCAGTCAGGCTTCCTATTCTTTTTTTTTAATTATAAATCAAAACAGAAGAAAAACAACCAGGAAATTGTTCTCACAAAAACATGCCTTTTAATAAAAAAAGAGAATAATGTTTATTGAGAGGGATTGTTTTCTGGATATGTACAATACTAATGCAGGAGGATTATGCTAACAGAAAACGCCAAACATCATGGATTGACTTCCAAAGTGTGGACAGTCCAAAGAGCAATGTCCTCAGAGCAAGTAAGTCAACAGGAACAAGTGAACAGTGGTTTTGGGGGTTTTTTTACAACAAATTACCAGCCATTATGACTGAAGACCTGACACGTAATAACCCGCAGTGAGATGTACAGAAATCCGTAAGACGACACAGAATTTACACAAGAAGGTAACTGTTTGTGTAAGAATTTCCTCTAGAAAATGGAAGCATGTTCTAGACAGTTTTGGAAAAAGACAAAGAGGAAAAAAAAGGTGAAAAAAAGTGCAGGAAAATACTAACATTGGATATCCTCAGATCACAGTGAATGCCAGTCTTCTGGGTCCAAATGCTACCTGTTACCTTTATCTTCACCACTTCTGCTTACCCTCAGTTAACTGCTTTATCATCATGATATAAGAAAAATTACTTTTATGTGAGCCTTCTCCTGCTATTTCCTTTTTGCTGCAGCTTCTGTCAACTTGTGGTTTACACAAAAAGTGCAAAATTCAACATATCCTCAGGTGAAAGACACGTGCACCTTCCCAGCAACAGCTAATCATTTCAGTGCTCGGTAATGCTGCACAAAACATCACACAAACCCCGTCAGAGAGAACTCAGCAGCAATAATTCCGGGGGAGGGGAGAACATGGAGATTAATAACTGCCACCAGTTAAGTTTCCCACATGTTGGAGCGCTTTGAAGCAATTTCTCCCACTGTCTGCATTAGGGATTTATTTTTTGTTCTTACCCAGAAACAATGTAGGGTACTGGGAAGAGGTGAGAGGTTGGTTTTATACATCACTTCCCAGAGAAGCAGCAGTATAAAAATCAAGACCATATTTTTCTTTCAATTTTTACCTCTACTTAGTTTTCTTTTTAAGCAATGTGTGACTCAGCTCAGTCTGGGTTGTGCACTCCCCACTGCCAGATACAATCCCTGTGAGGCTTTGTTCCACCTCTAATAACCCTTACAAACATTCTTGCTGTCTTAACTTTCACTTAAAGGTTAAAGCCTTCTTCTCACCCCAAAACAGGAAAGGATGTCATTGCTAATAACCACGTCTGGGGATGTGAGAGGGAGATCCTGAGCTCCCAGCATTTTGGTTAGCATACTCCCAAAAGAATTGCTTTACTTCTCAGAAGGGGGAACAGTTTCCATGGGCTAATCCAAAAATTCAAAGAAAACCCCTACGATTTCTCTGTTTTATCCTCAGTGGGACACACATTTCTCTCTCAGCAGAGTGCTTTCTGCAGTATCTCCTGCTAAAATAAATGGTGGTTCCCTAAACAGTAATTTTTACATCTTCAGGTTTTTTCCTGTTTCTCCACCTTCCTTCTGTCATATATATCCTATTCCATAAACATTACCATGAGAGGACCATAGAATTTTAATCTTATTTTGAAAATTACTCCAGAGTTTCAGTAGATTTGCTGGCTTCTGTGCTTGAAGGAGTTTACATCTCCCTGTGGTACACTACATCTGTGGGGTTTAGCTTTTGTAGCATTTAAGCTTTGACCTAAGGACAAGTGCAGTGGCCAAAATCAACTTCTTACTCAGCTGAAGAGCTGCAGCTAGCAAGGCTGCCATGAGTTATTTGTCAGCATGTAGGCCTGACAGGTTTGTTAGTGTGGGATAAGCTGCACCCCAGCTGGACAGGCCTGAGTGATGGAGCAGACATAAAGGCTCTGGAGGACAGAAGTCTGTAAGAAGTTAAATATTTTGGTATTTTGGAAGGAGGACTTTGAAGGAAATTGCCCTTAAATCCGTGACTCATTTTCTTCTGGATTCTAGGAAATTCTCCTTTTGACAGATTAAAAACCAGCGCAAAAGAATTAAAATGCTGGAATCACTACGAACAGGTGAAAGGGGGCTAAGATTTGGGTGTTTTAATCTAGGCAACTATTAGCTCTAATTATATGCATGACAACAGCAATTGGCACTTGAATAAGATAAAACAACAGAAACTGCTTTAATTCTGGTTAAATGTCCTCTGAGAATTCTTGTGAATAGTTTAGACAGAAGTAGTTTAGTACCAATTCAGAATATCACAATAGTCTATATTGGTAAGAAATGCTACTGAGAAATTTGTTGACTCTGTGCTCCTTTAAAATTAATTTTTAGGCCACACCTTGAATTTGTTGCTCATGCTTTTATGAATGATAAAAATGAAATGGAACATCTTGTATGAGTTGCAGGAGTTGGCTCCTGATTATTGAGGTGCCCACATCAAATATGCATCTATTAAGTATAAACATTGCCTGGAGGCAAATATAAGAAGAGAACATGAAACAAGGGTGTATAAAAGTCAAGATATTATTGAGTTAAAAATGGGAATTTATCATCCTCCCTATTTTACCTTAAGAACAGAGCCATCAAAATTTCCCAAAGAGAATTCTTACTCTTACAAGAATTTACTACTTAGCGAGACTTTATCTATTTGACTGAAATTCCAACTGGAAAATACATTAGAAGTATTTAAATATTTCTAATAGCTTGCAAAGAGTTTGAAAGCTTTCAATTCTATTCAGTATCAAACTAAATTTTAAATTCCATCTGGGGAATAACAATATGTTTTAGATTATTCAAGTCAAACCAATGCTAAAGAGATAAAATGGGAACTTTGAATTTCCTCCCCATTATAGGTGTTCTTAGTTCAGCGGAGACATATTCCTGATCACATCTTATTTTTTTTTTCCCTCAAAAGTGAAGGCTGTAATTAAAAAAGAATCCAGAAAACCAGCACTGAAGCAATTTTATGAAGTTGAATACTGTGGAGTTGGACAAAATGACCTTCTGAAGTTAAAGAGAAGCTGAAATAGCCAATAATTGAAATGTCACAGGAGGAACTGGCTGCTGAGAAAAAGCAAATATTTAAAGATGAGAAATATTTAACAAGTCACTGGATTAATTTCTCTGCCAAGTTCATCAGAACCAAATATATTTCTATTTGATGTCAGGGACATCAGGTACAATCTCACTAACCTTCTGGGCATAAAACAACCCTGGAGGCCTCTTTAGCCCAGAACAGTTTTAATGCAGAACATGCAGAATGCAGAACAGTTTAATGCAGAAAGAAAGAATGTCAGTGAACACATATTTTTCAGTGAGGTAGATCCACCTTGGTATTGAAGACAAAGAATTGCATTTTATGAAAGAAAGTTGTAATTGTATGAATAACTGCTTGTGCTTCCATCTTTTACTGCTTGCTCTGAAGGAGCTGCTGTTGCAGCAGAATCCAGCTCTTTTATTAGAAGCTAAATATGAGATACTCCTGTCACTTGACATACACAGGATTTACGTCCCTTCAGGGAGCTGTTCTGAGTTTTGCTCTTCTACTTCACTGGTTTCTCACAATCTTTACTCCATGGAAATATCACAGTGATTAGCCAACAATCACAAATTTTAATTAAATTGAGATTTCAAGGTGATTCCTGCTTTGTTTTCTTGATCTCCAGCCTAGTTGCATGGGCTTAGCAGAAGTAGGTAGTTCCGTGTTTTCAGTCTACTGATTTGATCTGCAACAAATTGTGACCACTCATATTCAAAAGGCTGGGTCCTTAGAGGGACATAATTTCATTGGAAGAAAAAAAAGAAAAGAAAAGAAGAAAAGAAAAGAAAAGAAAAGAAAAGAAAAGAAAAGAAAGAAAAGAAAAGAAAAGGAGAGAAGAGAAGAGCCTGGGAATAGGTCTCCAGACAAGAGTCTGTCTGTGCACGCTTCTAAATGATTAAGAATTTCAGTTCCTCCTAATTCTTCCTACTGACAGAGTGGGAATGAAGCTGCTCAATGGGAAGTGGCCAGTGCCCAGGTGGAGAAGGACAGATGGACAGATGGACAGATGGACAGATGGAGAGCTCCTGCTCAGGGCTCAGCACCTCATCCCCAGCCTCTGGAAGGAGCCGGATGTGAGGGAGCCTGCTCAGCGAAGCAAGGGCTGCACCCTCACCACTGACCAGGTCCCTGCATGGTCCCCCCCTGGGGCTGTGCCTGAGGTGGTGTCACCACCCACACTGGGACAAGGGACACCCTCAGCTGCTGTTATTTATGCAAATATCTGTAAGGTTCACCTTCAGTGCCTCTTTCACTGGAATAGCTTGTGGAATTAAGAGTTACGCTGACTACTGCAAAACCTCAGCCATATATTTCAGTTCAGTCTCCATTTTACCTTTGTGTGCACCACTTTAAAAAAGAAGCATAAACACGCTATTAGTAATACTAATGACAGTGTCTGTTCCAGTACAAGATGATTTGGGTATGTTTACGGTAGTCCATGATTTAATTTACACTCAACTGAACTGGTGAGATTTACAACTGGAACAGTAGATCATCTCTATGTACATCTTTATTTAGACAGTCCCTATATTATTGTTATATGGATAAAATTAATCTTTTAAAGGACTATATAAAGCCCAGCCTAAGCCTGTTCATTAAGCACTCAACACATGATATTTTAGTGGCTGAAAGAGGAAAATAATTAAAGCATTTGCGTAATTCAGTACGGTAGCTATGGCACTGACAAAGTCACCATGCTAAACTGACATCATCCACACCACATCCAACTTGGAAAAATCCTCCAATATTTGCATGGTGATAAAGTGTCAGACTCCTAGGGGCATTTTTTTCCTTTCTGCTTGTTTAATAAACAATTTCATTTTTTATATTAGGACTTCAGCATCATTTTAATTTACAGGACAAAAAGCTTAAGTGCTCCCTTGAGCTTTTTTGGCTACCTGTGAAAACCACCATTTTTTCCTCTAAGACATATAAATTTTATTTCCAAAGATAACTCTCTTTGACTCAGAAAACCAGCAGTTTCTTTTGTAATTAAAAGCTTATTAGGTTGTTATTTACAGTATAAGTGATCAATAGTTTTTATCCTGGATCAGTGTCAAAGCTTTAATAATTGGTATTAAATTTAAGAGAGATACTGTAACCAAAGGAAACATTAAAAAAATCTTCAAAAAGTATATACTATACTGGGAGATTATTAAAATTCTCGATACTGGCTAAAATGTTTAATGTGATGAATACAAATGATATTTTAAAGAAAGATTTTTGGATCAAAGGTGGATTTAATAATCATAATGTTTAGGAATTTGTTTTGAAAATATTTTTAATTGGATAATGTCAGACTTCTGAATTACAATGCTATGTTCATTAGCATTTCAATAGGTTATACTATAAACTCCTTTTGACATAAAGGATTTTGATTCATTTAGAAAATCATGAATCTCATAATCTTTTTTCTTTTTGTTTTTTTGGCCACTGGTTTTCAATAATTTGATTATCTTCTACAAGAAGAGCAACAGGAACCACATGGGCTTTGCTGGTAATGATGGTCTATCTATCTCTTCTCCGAAAGCAGCTCTGCTGCCTTTGAAAGTAATTTGCAGTTTCTTATCAACACAGAATTAAAAAGTAATAGTGTCTAATTTGTTATGTTCAGTGGCACAGAGTATTGTAGAATTCTATCACATACAAATCGCTTTGAAACCTATATTATGTGACCATAATCAAGAATACATAAATGAATTTCAAAATTTATGAAAGTGTTTATTATTAGCCAAGAAAAATCTTAAAATACGGATTTGTCAATAGGTTTAATAGTCTCTTAGCAAGATGTGTATTTTGCACACTCAAACCTCAGTGCAGTTTATAAAATAGTAATTTGTACTTTCTAGTTGTATTGCAAATAACTGATCTGGACATTTCAGAGCAGGACAGGGCATAATTGTGTAAGTCTCAGAGTCAATCTGTACATTCAACATGATGAACTCCTTGCTTGCAGAAGTTATCTTCTACTTCCAAGAGGAACAAAAACTGATTACTGTTGATCACTTCGACATAACTGCTTGTAACAGTCAACAAGCCATCACAGTAAGGTATAAAGACAGCCCTTAGGAGAAATGCTGCCTATCTGATGGCATTTAAAGCTTTAGAGAATTCCTTCCAGATACTGCAGGAAATCATCATAAGCCAGCACAGGCTGCCAGTGTCACTGAGTGAGAACCAAGTGATTAAATCACGTGTACTGGTAACAATGCCATCCAAACCATTAAATGAATTTATGGAGCTGCTCTTGCAAACAGTTCATCATGTCAGCAATGCCAAGGTCTGTGGTAGGAACTACCAGGGTGAGAAAAGCCAATCACATGGGTACATGTGCATGATGCTACCTTGCAATTGGATCAATCATCCTTTTGTGTTGACTTTAGCAGTTCTAAGAAATAAAATACAGTTTAAATGATATCCTACTACCTCTTGTCCCTCTAAAATGTTTTGATAAGAGAAGTAAGGCATGAAGTTCCTGTAGCTGTTTGATCTGACATTATCACGTATGTATAAACAGATGATGATGTTTTAGCAGAGCAAACAAATTGTATGACATGTTTTTTATTAAACAAAGAGTATAATAACTGGACTATATTATCACAATGGAAGCATAGAAGACCATAGACTGTACAGCTGAAACCCTGTAGCAAAATTTGTTCCTCATATTTAAAGAAATGTATCTTTATCAAGCTTTCACAATGGCTGCATCTTGCTAATGTAAAGAATCTTCACTCTTGTTAAGGCTAGATGATTATAATTAAAAGATAAATGTACTGTTAGAAGGTTCTACGCCACACTCTATTTTTATGAGAATTTAACTGAAAGACATACATTATACCTGTATGTGAATTATAATGGCTTCTCAGCAGGGAACGCAGAATCACTTACAGTACGTAAACATTTAAAGAGGAAAATGCTAACACACTGAAAGAGTTTAACATCAGTAGCGATTTATCAAATGAAGAAGTTTCATAAAGTCCACTCTCTGGGAGAACATTCACCATTAGACAAAAGCCTGGTATCCTTGATAGTCTGAAGTTCAACCAATTTGAAAACCAAAACCATTCAATGAGATAAACAAGATTTTAAGAAAACCGTCATCTTCTTCCTCAGGTAAAAGCCAGAATTAAAATAATAATTATTAAAATAATCCAACCAGGTCGCTTTACAGGCAAATTTACACACTGTCTCTTTAAAACACTGCATGCCCAAAAGCCTTTTGGGTTTGGAATGTAGCACTGCACCAAGTATTTCACAAAGCCTCTAAATATCACAAGAAGCTTTCTTTAGAGAGAAAAAAAAACCTCCAGCTGACTGAGACTGTTCTAGCAGGAGTGCCTCAGCTTAACTCCCAGACCTGGAATTCCAGATAATAAACAACAGAGGACAGCAAACAGATTTCTTTTTTTTTTTTTGACTTTTTTTTTTTGTTTAACATGTCCTTTTGTAATGCGGCTACAAGTCGACTGATGAGCTTAGGGACAAAGAGAGTGAGAGTGCAAGTGCCATCAGGGTGAGCTGTGTGCTTAGATAGAGGCTGGTAGGAAAAGCCAGGGAATTCTCTGCGGATATGTGACTGGTGGAGACTCCTGCTGTGTTGTCCTTCCCGAGAGCGTTCTGCAAGACACAACACCTTTCTTGGTCACCATCACAACAACTTCACTGCAAAGCATTTTAGTCTACAGCATGAAAATCATCTTTTGCTTGTCCATGTCCCACCCTCCACTGATACCTACACATCCATCACATAATTTGAGTGATAAAAAGGGCATAAAAACAGATGTCATAATGGCAGTATTTTGAAATTAGTTAACACCAGCACTGCACACTTCAAAAAAGAGAAGAATATTAAAAAAAATTCTTATTTGAGCAATGCTTCCTGCTGGAATCCAGGACACAGGAGTATCTCCTGTGCCTGTCCTGAGATGTTTTATTTCTCAGGAGAGCACAGCTTTTAGTCTTTGGCCATGGAAAAAGCTTCTAGGACTTTGTGAGAAGTTGAGTTTTTTAAGTGTATATAGTAGATATTATTGCAGTTTATCACAGGGTGAAAAAGTAGATTTTGGGCTTTAGTATGGAAGGTAGATGAAAGACAAGATGGAGGATTTTGAGTGCTGACTCAGTTTCTTCCTTCTTCCTCATCTACTCCATTTTCTGCTGTGTTGGTGGCACAGAGTGATTGGTCAGACAAAGTCACAATGCAGATGTTATGTGACTGAAGAATAATTAGGAACTGGTAGAAAAATAAAAAGATACTACGTGTTAGATACATTGTAAAACTTAATTGGATGAGGTATCTGTATAAAAATCCTTGTAATCGTCGATTTTGTGTCTTTCTGGCACATGGCACTGAAGTGTGCAGGGCCTGTTGTCATCTAAGGCTCTGAACTGTGATAAAGAAATAATAAACAATGGAAGACTGAGGCCAGCGAGTCCCGCTTGTCTCATTGCTGGTTCCTGAGCCTGGCACAGACTTTTTCACAGGGGATTCCTGGTAAGGGAACCTCTGGCGTGGGAGGTAAATCCCACAGCTTCCATGTGTAAAAGTATGGTATTTTTTTTTAGGGATCTGTGTTTATCATGCCAGTTTACTTTATAACAGCAAAAGCAGGACCCCCAGAGAAACTGCACTTTCTGGACAGTCAACAGAACAAGTCTGTTAGATAAATTATTTCTAGATAACAATAAATAAAATTTAATCCATGGGTGCAGATTATTAAGTAAGTATCCTTGCTGCAATGGTGTTTACTATGGGATCTGCCTAAACATGTGCCATACAGGCACTGAAATATAAAATCAACTAGGGAAACCTTGAGCCCAGCTCTGAACTTTTAAGTGAGATCAATTCTTTAATGCATTATGATATCCAAACATAACAAAACTGACAAGACAAATGTGAGGTAGCCCATGATAATCTTGACAGACTTGGAATGTTTTTTCTTATGGAGAGGCACCTGTGCTGTGAAATATCCAAGATCCACACTTACCTCATTAAGACAGAGCTCTGTATCTACGGATTCATTGGATTTTCGCTTCTTCTGTGCCTATGAACAAATACAAATTTTATTCCCTGTACAATTTATACTTCCAGCAGCACAAAGCACTTAGATAAATTTACATCAGTTGTCATAATCCTATAATTTTGACAGCGATTTGCACATGATTAGCAAATAAACTCCAAATGTAACTGCATGTTTTCCAATAACATCCACATTCTCATCTGAATTTACGGCAAAATTTCAAACAATCAACTAAGGGTACTTAGTAATTACAATGATGAGTGCCATCAGCAGCAGAGAACATGTTATCTTCTATGGCCCCTTAAAAATGGTGCTGGATGTTCATGAGAAGAAATGAAAGATGACAGTTAATAATTACCATAATACCACTGCATATTAACAAATAATCTATGATATACCCCAGTTTTAGGAAAATATTCAACACAGGAGTATTTTATCCTTAATGATTCTTGCAATTTTCCCAATTATTATGATAAAAATATAAATATTATTTTAAGATATTTCATGTCCGCCAGAGAATCTCTTTTCAAAGCTGCAAAAAAGAACACTGACTAGAGCAAGAAGCATTTCAGGTGACATCATCCAAAATGGAAGGAGCAGCCTGCACTCAGCCCAGCAGCAGGAGGTGTTTAATATTTCCATTCCTCAAGTGAACAAAATTGGGCTGGGCATTTTCTGCTTTTCTACAAGAGCGGTACTAATCCTCATGCTGTGGAAGGTGTTCTCAATAATCAGTGCTTTGGTTGACTTGAGTGCTTCAGTGATTCTCAATATTGGCTCTTTCTTTGAGTATTCCAGAAACAAACCGAGCACCCTTTTATAATGAGGTAACTGTGCTAAAGTAAAACAGTTCTTGTAAGAGAAGACTTGGTTTATAAAACTACTGACTGCACTGGGCACATCTGGTGCTTCCACCTGGAAGTTTTACTGGACCTGAAACTTATTTCCTGCAAAAAATCAAGATCTGAATCTCAGAGTGCTGCATTCATTTTACTGCAGAATCTCTCTGGTTTAGGCAGTGATGGCCTGGACTAAAACTGATGTGAGAAAGTGCTGAGCAGTCTGATTTTATGCCATCAAAAATTCAGTTCCACAAACAGCTATTTTATTTCATATCTGAGAGCCACTGGTTCTGCCAACGGGTACAAAATAGTCTTTGACCTAATTACTGATTTTATAATTCAAATGAAGGAACTGAACTTCTTATTAGAAGACACATTCTCTGCTTTTGATTATTACATGAACAAATTACAGACAACTGAAAAAGCGAGACAGCTGGGATTTACGAGAAAGACAGCTTAGCTATAGTAAGAATATCTACTGAATATGTGTGGATGGTTGTCATATATATGACAAAATAATAGCTCCATTTATTAATAAACACCCTCCATAAAATTTCCTTCTTACATACCCTTTCTACTAATTAGTACCATTAAAGTGGTTATAGTAAGTATAAATTTAACTGTCTAAATGGAAAAAGAAATGCCTAGAAGTAAATTTACAACAAAAAGAAGCATCACAGTGAAGCCTTCATGCCATGTTTGTAGTGGCTAGGAAACTTCTTTTAAAGGCAACTGGGTACCTTTCCAGTCCTAAATGGCTGGCTCCAAGGAGACAAGTAGAGAAGGAAAAACTAGATTTAAATCCTCATCTTCTTATGTCTATAACACCCCTACTACCTTGAACTGGAATGTGAGGCCTCTGGATCAGAGGTTCAGATCCTGACAGTGTAAACTGTAAGGATCATACAAGCCTCTTATTTCTTAGTTTGTCACTTATTGCTAATTTTCCTATTGCCACAAGTGTTTGTTTATTTGAAACACTGTGCTTTGCTGCTTACACCCACTGTGGATTCACAGCACTGTGCTAACTACACCTGTAGCTGGTCTCAACACCAAAGTCAGAATTTATATGCCTTTTGTACAGTGTTTATCAAATGAGTAAAGAGAAAAACATCATTATTCTGCCTATATGCAGTGAAGTCTTCCTTTACTTCATTCAGCCTGAAAACAATACAGTGCAGCAGCTAAAACATATTTACCTTTGAGAACACTATTTTACGGGTAAAATCGACATCTAGAAAAAAAAACAACACCCTTTTCCATCATCTTGATAAACATTCTCTGGGTTTCATTTGGAAGGTGATACTTCTCTACATCCATATACTTATTGTAGACATTGTAACATCAACACTTTTTCATGTGCATCCTCTATTATAACGTCCTCCTCACTGAAAGGCAATTTTAATAATCAGGCAGGCTTTTCCCTTATCAAAAGAGAAAAGACAGTATCTTCTATTTAAAAATACAACAAAAATGCAACCTTTTATTGGGAGGAAGGCAAAGGGAAAGAAAAAACTGTCATTTTGAGGATAAGATGAGACATTAAATGCCAAGTTTCAAATTGGAAGAGTACATTTTTAGTATTGAGTTATAAACCTGTAAGAAGGGGTTATAATGGAAATACTGGCATAGACTGCACTACTGGAATACAACAGTGCATCACTAAATCACAAATAATGGGATAAAAAACCCAAACCTACACATTGAAGAGAGTGCTTTAGTGAATGTCCTTTACTTAAAACTGCAGGAGAAAATTCTTCCTGCCCTGTTTTGGGCAGAAACAGCTCTACACCTAGCAGAACTCTTTGTCTGTGCTACAGTGAGTGAAAATCTTACCAGATATTGAAAAAAAAATCAGGGTGGAAAAAGACCCAGACTGGGAGACGTGCATTTGAATTAAAGAGGATACCCTCTGCTGTCAGATATTTAATTTTTCTAACATCTTCCATTATCCTAAAAATTTTAACAAGAGAAATGAGTGTCCATCACGTACAGCTGCAGACAATTCTGGAATAAATGCACCATCAGTCAGTTTGGGAATTGAGAGCTGTTCATTATACAAGATGCCAAAGATTCACTGCCAATCCCATCTCAGGTATCTGGCTTGCCTAGCAAGCAGGCAAGAAGGTGTTTTCAAATGTTCTAGAAGTATCTAACTCCACAGGAGTAAAAGAGCACAAACAAATGGCTAAGTTGTCTGTATGCTTTTAAAATTTTAGTATAAAGCTGTTTATCTGGTGACAAAAAGACCTATGGAGATTCCATCACTAAATTAAAAACAAACAAACAAACAAACAAAAACCCCAAACAAACAAAAAAACCCCAAAAACCTCAAACCAAAACAAACAAAAAACCCCACAAGTAGGGCTGGGCTGATAAAAGTAATAATTAAAAAAAAAACTGAAGGAAAATCAGCTTAAAATAATGGCTAACAAAGATGTAAGAGTTCTTTTCTACTAAGGAAAAATAGTACTTGCTAATGACTTAATGACACACTGAGCTGTGACATATCTCAGTCTGTAAAACAAAGTTACAGAAGATGGGCTGACACTTAATCCAGCTTTGCAGGGAACTGCAATTCATTAATGTGAGGCTACTCTGATGAAGCTGCATCCATACAGCCAACAGGCTTGACCTCACTTAAGCTTTTTATGTTTTCTAAAAATTAATACCTCCTTTCCCAGAGAATCTTCTCACTGCAGCAGCACAAGCAATAGATGGTATTTAGAGATAATTGTATTTAAGGACCTCCTGATGAGCTTCAGTATTGTGTCTGTTAGTCACATACAAGCTCTGTTTTGGTCTCAAAACCCTTAGCTTTTAACATCAGAACTAAAATATTGGACTTGGTCAGGGGCTGGTAAAGCAACCAACAGCATGTCCAGAAAAAAAAAAAATTCTCATTATGAGAAGCAAAATTTTTCTTCTTTCTTTTTTTCTTCTTTCTTTCCTAGAAAGAGAGTTTAATCAGGACCAGTAGGTGAGCTAATGGTTTTCTGAAAAGAGAAAGGAATATTGCTTATAGAGATGTTTCTCCTTCAGAAGACCCTGTGGACCTCCATGTTTCCTTCTGATCCCAGTGCATCCCAGATGAGGTAAATTGTATGTCCCTAATTAGTCTTCTCTTGCCCTGCACCTAATAATTATCATAAGATCCTCCTAAAATAACTCCCTGCTTTCTATCTCCAAATTCCCTCTGGATCCATCCTCTGCAGACACTACAGCCCTGAGAATTTATGCCCTGAAATGAAATCTTGCAGTTATGCATCCAGCTTTTGCAAATCACAGCGCTGCATGGTTAATAAATGCATTAAAGACTGCAGCAGTGTCTCACCAGGAGCAGTACACACACTAATGCTTGTCACCCAGCAGTATTTTTATATGTTCACTACAGCACCAATTTCTGTTACTCAAAGCAAGGAAAAGTTCTTACTGGTGATGTCTCCAAATGGAGGTGAGCTTTAATGTGAGGGAGGGAAGGGAAGGAGAAGGATGTAATGGGAGCTGAATTCATCGGCTCTGAATGCAAACAGGCACAGGGTGAGCACCCAAATTCAGAACCAGCCCCTTCCTTTAGCTACACACTTTGGGCTTTATGAGCTTTATGGAACGTATTGCTCGAACAGGGAGAGGCAACAGAAGCATCATTAGGACAGATATCTGCTAGGTAGGCTGTTTATACAGCTGATTTTAATGAGTGAGCCCTTGTCCTCTCCTGAGATCCTGGTTAGTTATGCCCATATTAACAAGCCTTTCTGAAGAAGAGGGACAAATCTCCCAGAATGCATCCTTCAAATGACCACACTTCTAAAGCAGCTGTAACAAATGAGGGTGTTTGTTCTTTTTGTTCTTCTCCTGTGTTGATTAGAGAGATTTACTATGCAACTAACCTGCTTTCGCCAACAGCAGGACACAAACAATAAGCAGAGAAATACACAGACTGTAAAAATGCAATCAGTTTAACTCTTCTGTGCTCACTAAGTGGATGGTGCATCTATCACAACTGACAATAGTATTTTCTTATTAGCACAGGAGTACTATGCCACACTGGAGTACAATTACTTTCAACAGGGAAGATAAGAAAAGTGTGGGTCAGAGGCACAGGCCACTGAAATAAGGATCCAATTCAGCACGGGGTAATTCTGCAACCCATTCCATCCAGCCAGAGTGCAGAGCTATTTAAGCTATAAAAACAAACAGCTCTGCACTGTCCTGTAACAAAGCAGACGGATCTTTTTTATGAATTGTTTTTTTTCCCTCTCTGCTGAACCAACCCTCAGGATACAAGCTCGGGGCATGAAATTATCAGTCATCATTCTGCATAAAAGCACTACTGTTCTGTCAGGACACTTTGCGGAGAGAAGAAAGCATCTTCTAGAAACAAGCATCACGAAGACATTACTGTCACTCCAGAGCTACACAGATAACACCCAGCACAGAAAGAAGCAAATCACAAGATTTTCAGCTGAGAGACATTAAATAAACTAAGCATCCCCTTGTGCCTAAATATGTACTGGGAAAACACACACTGAGGGTTTTTTTACAGCATTCCCTTTATCCCTCAACATTAATAAATTCTTGCTGGACTTGAGGACTTAAACATGAGAAACAAGAAACAGAAAACAACCTTAAAACAGGGAAGTTTTTTTTTCTTCTGGCCAGGAAAGAAAAGGTCTATAGGAATCTTCTGGAAGAGGGCTAGAACAAAGGCAGGCTGTTGTTGTGCTACAGCCAGCTTTCCAGCTCTGCAGGCACCAAGGAGAGAACACCACCAGTCCTTCTGGATGGGGCCAGGTGGGCAGGGAGCAGCATCTCCTTCCCTGACTGCAGAGGAACAGTGAATCAAATCAGCCCTGGTCTAACAGACACAACAGACATTTGGGGCTACGGAGGGATGCAGATGGAAACACACAGCAGCAGACACCACTTCAGAAATCTAAGAAACGGGCAGAAGAGTTGATAAAGTCTGATATGGATAGAAGAAAAACTCCCTCAACATCTTCGATTTGCAAATTGTTAGAAAATTTGATTGAAGGCATAAGAACTGGAAATATTCCTCCCAAAAGGAGCTGAAAAGAGTGTGGAAGGAAGGAAAGATGACCTATATCATATTAATTACTGCTGGACCATTCCCAGATCCTTATGTTAATAAACATGAGACCTCATTAAGCTCCATCTCTCACTGCACTTATATGGCTGGGATAAGATGGCACAAAAATTGCCTAACAGCAATCTTAAAGGTTTTATAAAAAACAGATCCTATCAGAAACACCAAACTGATCAAACAGCTTACAAGGACCAGACACGGAGATCTTCAAATATTTATTTCAAGCAATTAGTTTCCCAGTGAGCGCAG
The DNA here is from genome assembly GCA_013400315.1 of Bombycilla garrulus. Classification (NCBI taxonomy): domain Eukaryota; kingdom Metazoa; phylum Chordata; class Aves; order Passeriformes; family Bombycillidae; genus Bombycilla; species Bombycilla garrulus. Next base: position 410,239 of record VXBU01018237.1, on the reverse strand, counting down.
CACAAAATATGACACCCAGCCAAGACAACTGAGCTGACTTACCTTTCATGGCAGTACAGTAACTTGCTAACAATTTTGGTTTTGTATTCAGTCATTCATTTATCCGAGCAAAATGAATTTCTATAGTCCCAGATTCTTCCTTCCTATTTTTAGGGGATATTATGCAATTCTCCTAATATGGTCTTTTTATGGATTTGCCGAAAGCAAATATTTTTGCATTAAGAAGGGCAGAGGAAGAAACAGAATACTAAAAAGCAGAGACTGAATAAGTTTTATTAGGTTAATATCTCAACATCTTGGGCTGCCTAGGTTGTTGTGGTTTTTCTCTAGTTATAAAAATAAACATCCATGTAATCCAAAGCTGAGTTGTTTTGGATTTTATTATTAAAATGGATTTCCAAAGTGATTCACCACAGAGATCCCAGTGCCACTGACAGCAGGTACACAAAGCAATTGTGTTAAAAGACACACTCAGCTTTTAATTTTAAGGGAAGGTAAGTAATTGAAGCACTAGAGATGCCACAACACTTCTCCAGGCTGGAGCGTGTGGCCTCACGTGTCTGAACATACGAACAAAATTGTTCAGCCTGGCAGCAGGTGAGGTTGCTGCCTCCTGGATCAGGATGGGCTGTGGTGCACTGGAGTGTGGTGGGAACAGCCCTGAGCAGCTGTCACAGCTACTGCAGGACCACAGCAGCTCAGCCAGAACAGCACAGGCCTGCCCTGTGATAATGGGCCCTGGAAAGAGGCACCACACCCACGGGGCTGCAGGGCTCCTCCAGGGCAGCAACACCTCCAGGTGTGCCCGGGCAGGGGCTGCAGGGCAGCAGAACTCCCTGTGCCTGCCCCTCGCTGGAGTTTCCTTCAGGGCAATCACACACAAGGCCAGGGCGCAGGACTGTGCTGAGGAGCCTCCACAGCCACAAGCAGAGCTGCAGGAGGGCAGCTCACCAGGGTTGCTCAGCGCATTCCTCACGACGCTCCCAGCTCGGAGCTGTGGGACGTGGAAGGGATGGAGCAAAGAAGGTCAGGCATGGGCAGCAGGACCAGGGGTGCTGCTCTGTGCTTCTGCAGCTGGAAGGGAAGATCAGGCAAGCTTGCTTGAGCACCAGTCTGCACAGGGCCCTGAGCGCTCGGCACGACAGGGAAGCTTCCCTTCGTGCCATGCCAACCTTGAGCAGCCGGTATTACTGCTGCTTCTCTGAGCACTGCGCTCACTCATACATTTTAAAAGGAAAGGCAAGGGAACGACCACGAGCATCTGCTTTTTGTTAAGTGCCTAAAAATGTTCAGGACCTTCTATTAACAATACGTGCATGCATGTGTGCATTGCGAGTACTGGCATGGTTACACAGAGGAAAAAAAACCACAGAAAGCCTTAAAAGGGTGGAAACACTTCAGGTAAAACGTGACTCTTCCTGTAATTACAGACAGGCAAAAGCAAAGCCTACAATAAAGTAACCTTGCACAGAAAGGTACAAGAAACCAGTCTGATCACCCAGCCCATGCCCATGCCCTCCCTACCTCTGTTTAGTTTGCATATTTCAAGCCCAATGTATTAATTTCCACAGTTGTGTGGTGGTGTACCCAAGTCCCACTAAATCATGGCATGATTCAGAGGGTAGTTTTTTCCTTTTAAAATATTCCACTCCTGAACAGCTGTGATTTGGATTAATTAGTGAATTTTGCATTTTTGGCACAATCTGCTCTCCAGAAGTGCCACTGAAATAAAAAATTAAAGTATTCACTCCCTTCTCTAATCCTGTAGCTGAATTTTGCAGGTGCAGAGATGTAGCCTCAGAACTGGCAGGGCTGCAATTGTGAACTTGTCGCAGTACTTGTCTCAGTTCCTTTCTCGCACTGACAATACCATTCATAATAAAAATATAGAAAACTTTTCTTTTTTAAATAGTAGAGTCAAATCTAGCAAGGTGAGTATTAAAAAAAAAGCCCCAGGTTATGGTGTATTGTGGCTTTGATAGGCAGCTACTTCTCAAGAATTCAGCTAGAACCATACACACAACATGAAAATTTTTACCCAAATAATTACTATTTTGGATCTTTTTTAATATTAAATGTAAGACAACTTCAACTTCAAGCATAGCTGCTAGCAATGTTTATGACAACCTACTTTTATTTTCATTAGAACAAAAGCCTCTAGAAGTCTGTAGAAAGGTCTTCAAATTCACTACAAGCATTCCTGTTTAATAAATTCTGATGGCATTTTAATTTCTAAAAAATGTGAATTAGTATCATACAATTTGGATTACTGGTACTTTATTTTCTAAGACAAACATATTTTTCAACAGATTTAAGTCAAGACTGAAAAAAAAATCCAATTGGTCTCATCCATAGATCTCCATTAGCTAAGCCAGACCTTGGTTTGTCCTGTCAGCTTCCTAAATGTTATTAAAAGGCACCTGCAAAATGGATCCTAAAACTCAATACTTGAGAGAGACTTTGATGTAGCATCCAACATTCATCCTCCCCTTGCTGAAGTGAGTGAAGGAGAGAAAAATCACCCCTTCTCAGAAACACCACCAGTGAAGCCCTGACAGTAATTCTCTTTAATGGGCCATCCTACAGTGGACCATACTTTAATGGATGGTATTAGAGTGGCCTTCCTCATATCCCTGATTTACACAAGAATGATGCTCTCACAAACAGCCACACTGCAATTAATGAAGCTATTCAAAAAAGCACAGAAACTCTTTTAAGAGATCTCTGCAGAATCATGATATTATTTGATAGGTGCTTTATTTTTACTGCCCTGATCCCATCACACCAACAGGAATTTCTCCACTTACCAGGTAGTACCAACTGGAAATCAAAACCAACTTCCTAATACCATTTGCATATATGGCCTGAAATTTGAGAAGTATGGAGGCTTTTTTTTCCATCACTGAAATAATTTCTTAGACACAAAAAAGTACTGTGAATGTTAGATGTTTAACAATTATAACCCTACTAAAACAAAACTGTGCCTATAATGACCAGATTATGCAAAACTGTATTCACAGGATATAATCCTTCTTTGTTTCATCCCACAGGTTCTTCACAGAAGACAGAAGGCTCAAATTTATGTTTGTATTTAATAAGCTGGAAAATAAAACCAGATGAATGCTAATAATGTCAGTAATGCAGATCGACATCACTTTGGGTATATTTTGAAATGTTTCCATACCAAATTGGAAGTAGCTTTAGAAGCTTAGTTGTGACTAGTTTGCCTAAGTTTTGAAGAATTATATTGCAGTAGTTATACTGGATAGTTTAGGGGATTATTACTGGGACATACAGACCTAAATTCCAAGGTAGCTTGTTTAATCTAGCTCAGGTCAATACTGACATCTATTCCGTAGTAGTTTTGAGAAGAGGAGGTGGTTCTGAAGCATTTCTCTTAAGAGGACAGGTTCAATGCACAGAAGTGGTACTAATTTGCATCTCAGGCACCTCACCAGAGACTGAGGAATTAATGGGTTAGAGGTTTATAATGTCACAAAGCACGCAGGATGTTTTCCTATGCCCTTCCCTTTCTGTGAGATGAGCTGCTGTGTTAAAAACTGACAGATTTTTCTAAATCTACTGCAAATCCTACAAGAAAAATCTTGAAGGTGTCCCTGTGCTACCAAATGTTAATAACCTTTGGTGGAACTCAAGAGAGAGAGATTATAAGGTATCACCTAGAAAAACATCTTAGGAGTGCTGTCTGAAGAGAATCTTGATTGATGATGGTTGGCAGCAAATACTTCCCTGAGTGCATAATGGTTTTATTAATAGTTCTGGACTGAGCTGAAGCAAGTAGAAAACAGACCAAGTGAGGGGTGTATTTTGTGATCAACCTACTCAGATGCATCTAATCCCTCACTAGCACAGCTTTGTCTTCGTAGCAAGTTCCGGTGTCAATACATTGCCAACAAGTATCTGGAGAGGAAGCATTAAAAAAAGAAAAGTACAACTGTGTGTGCCAGCCATAGCAGCAATCTGGCTTTTTTGTTACTCCGACCTACAGTTCAGAAGGTGGAAAGTCACAAGGATGACAGCTCTGCTAGAAACGAGGGATGGGTGAGATGCAGACTGTACCTACTGCACATTAACATATGCTATTGCATATGGGCACCAGTGCTGACTCTGCACTATTGAGCTGTCCCAGTGAGAGGTGAATTAAATGAGAGATTAAATGTGAATTAAAATAGAGATGCCTTGTTCAGTGGCCAACACAGGCTAAGCCTCTCCAGCGTTAGAGAGCAGCATCCTTAGAAGGGATTTGGGATCTCACTGTGCTGCTCCCACTCAGTGACTGCCCGAGACTCCCACGGCTGGATGCTGTGCACAGATGAATGGAAATGCACTCCAGCAGGCTCTGCACACAACAAAGGGCAGCAGATGATGAACGAGGACTTGCAGAGCACATATGAGCAGATGTGTCTCGCTGGCGTAGAGATTATGTGGAGCTGAAGCTTTGCCAGTTGCTCTGTTTGAATGTCCATGGAACACCAGAGTCCAGTCCCTGTTACAGGGACATAAGCCAGCACAACTGGCACTTTAGGGGCTGTCCCTGTCACATGGACCCAGTTCAGCCCCCAGAGAGCAGAGCTCTCTTTCTCACTGAGGGCAGTTACCAAAAACCTGCACTGATGCTAAATATAACATGAGCCACCAGCCTGAAGGTGAAAAGCCTCTGCCTAATTAATTATTCCGAAGTATTCTCATTAAGCTGTTCTCTGGGTATAGACAGAGTGTGTTTTTCATTCAAACCTGTTTAGTTCTGCCTGTAACAATCTGAATTTCTCTGCATATACCCATGACTAAGGCCTTAGGAATAATCAGGAAATCTTAATCAAAATTAACAGGGGCAAACTCTTGATGAGAGCAGGATTCTGCAAACAGCTGCAAGAATTTCTCAAAGTTCAACATCAATATGAAAAAGGGATAAATACTTTCTACTGCATTTGGATTCTGAAACTGTACACAAGCAGCTAGGTCCCTGCAGGAACAGACCCCTAAATCGCCCTGAGAACCAGGCAATTGCAGAGCCTTTGTGACTGAAGTGTGCAGAACAGCACTCCGACACAGAAATCATCAGAGACCAGTCAAGATACATGCAACTGTTAATGCACTACCTTTCCCACTGAAGGTAAGTCTTTGTAAAAACCATACAGAACACTGTTCATCAGAACAGTTCTGATCAAACCACCTTTTTTTACATTTGTGCAGGCACAAATTTAGGACCGGGTTTTCAAAGATTCTTGTAACTGCTTTGCTTTCGTCTGTGCACACCTGATTTACATGCCCATTTATCCAACTCTCTGCACAAATTAGCTACTTAGGGCTGCAGGTAGGTTTTTAGAGCCTGCCTGGTACATGTCTTACCTGCCAGGCACGTAACCAATTCAAATGCACACATTACAAAGCTGAGATGAATTCAGAACATCCAAATGTTTAGGTTCATGTGGCAATGTGTACCTTGCCTTGAATCAGAGGTTTCTTGAGGCTTCTGAAAATGTCAATCTAAAAAACTATAGCACCATGTAATGCAATATTTAATGAATTACTGCCTGAATACCTAATTCTGTTTTAAGAAAGACATGAGGGAGGATAATCCTATAATTCTCTAGGAAACATGCTGAGTGAACCTATGAAAATATTCTCTGTTATGCATATCAGCCTGTTTACCCGTGACTCATAAAAAGATCTAAACACGCAGGAGGGCTTAACCTGAGGTGGGATTATTAGGCCAAGTTCACTGATTGGGAACAGGATTTGGTGTGAAATAGTCAGGCTCTCCTCCAAAGTACTGACTAAAATAAACATTTTGAACTCCTATTGATTTTGATGGCAAGGAACTGAAATGGGTGACAGTGTCTCATGTTCTGGAACTCAACAGCAAATTGAAAAATGCTGTAGAGTAGATGGTATGAGGCAACATATTATGATCTATTATTCAGGTAAGACAGCTGATTAGGAGTCATGGGGATAAAAATTAGAAGACAAAGGATGTGATTTATTCCCAGTATTTGATTACTAATGTACAGTGAAGACTTTATGTAAAATGAGCAGACAGGGTAAAAGCTGACAGGGTCTTCAGCAGTTTTTTTTTTTTTTTGTGTGTGTGTGTGTGGGTTTTTTTTGTTGTTGTTGTTTGTTTGTTTTGTAGTTTAGTTTTTGTTTTGTTTTGTTTTTTTTAATTAAAAGCATAGATTAGCCAATTTGCTTAAAAGACTGTGTTTCAGTTTCTCTCCTATAAACTTGGTTTGATTACTTGAAAAATTAATGAACGCTATGGAAAAGGTTCCAAATTTTAGCTCTTCCACACTGTACTACTTGTGCAGGTATGCTGCCTCATCAGCAATGTAAGGGTTAGAATGATTACTTATTATTGCATTCTAATTTCCAATGGGCTTTCCTACATTTCATTTGCTGGTGGCAAAACAGAATAAAATATTCCTAAAAAGTCTTCTTTATTATTACTAAAATTATTTTGATCATATCTGCCACATAGCAACTGAGAGTCTGAAAATAAAGTGAGTTTATTTTTTAAGAATGTTGAATCCCTGGGTTACACAGAAATATCAAAGAATGGTGTGCATACATGTAAGGGGTAATGGATAATTACAACGTACACTTAAGGATAATTGCAATATACACAACTGTGGAGTTATTCCCTTTTTACAAGTGTATAAACAAAAGCAGAATTTGATTAGGTCGTGTGGTTGCCTCTTTAAAATCAAATGACTTTTTGTGCATAAACTTACTTCAGGTACTTGAGTTTGCTGTTGGCAGAGGAAGGCAATGCATCCTCCTCAATCAAGGATAAGGAAGTAGGGTTGATTCAGACATTTTACCCAAATCAAAATTCAGACTTACTCCAATCTCAGCTGCACCCCAGGATGGGCACAGCCCCCTCTGCCCATCTGCACTGTGCCTTCGGGGGCAGCCCAGCCAGTGATGGCATGGAGATTACTCCAGGGCCACACAGGCTCAACATCCTTCCAGCTCACTCTGGTGTGGAATTTGTTGTTTTTTTCCCCAAATCTGCATTTGCCCATTAAATCATGAGAGGAAATATAGACAAATCAAAAAATTAAGTTTCACAGCAGATTAAGTCTGTCAGGCAGTTAAGTGCCCAAACATTATGTAATGGACCTGCAAGAAGAAAGGACAAAACAACCCTAGCCAAAATGCAAGAAAACAAACAAGCAAACAAAAGCTACACAAAAAGGAAAAAACAACAAAACAAACACCCAAACCAACCAACCAAAACCAGACAGGAAAAGGATCTAATGAAGACTAATAGCTAACTGAAGTTTCAGATGTTTCAGGTGTAGATATGCCAGTGAGCATAAGACCATGAACTCTAATCGACACTTTTTTGTAGAATTAGACAAAATATGATCAACCACTTGTCCCAAAAAAGAGCCCAGCTTTGCCAAGCTCTAGGAAGTAGATAGCTCATCTGTGGAAACAACGTGCTGATAAAGCATCAGTCTTTTACTTTGGTTTTCCTCATGAACCTCTGTGGATATATTTTTTTGAGGATAACCTAGTGCATTAACATAGTTTACAATAGTAAAGTATGTATTGTTTCTGAAGCACTCAAATACACTATGTGGTTTTCAGAACAAATTGAGGCTATAAGGTGATAGCTGCGCTGAAGTTAACAGCAATTAATTGGGATTTTAAGGCCAAGAGTATCTTTTCATTGTGAGTTTCTAGAATAACTAGTATGATGGGATTTTGGTGTATAATACGTACTCATTTATAGATATTCCTGCATTAAAAAAAAAAAAAATAATTAAGATTTCAAGGCTTCTACTCCTGATTTCTGTTCCATCAGAAACCTGGTGGCACAATCATGTTTTTACCCACTCTTGCTTGGTAACAGGGTCAGCCTGCTGGCATGACCAGAGCTTCTTTCATTCCAGCAAGTACAGATGGGAGCAGAGCCATGACAAAAACCTAATATTTGCTAATAGCAAACAATATGTCTTAAACAAAGCACTTTGTCAGGTCCCATAAAGGCACAATATATTCTGAACTCTAGTTCCAAAGACAATATGATTAAACGTATACCATCGCAATGCAATGACCTAGAATTTTTATTGGTAGTAGTTATGCCTTAAAATTAATTTATAATGCTGTACTCCTTTTCATGGATGTTTTTTGCAGACTATGGTGAGCTATCTGTTTTAAAAAGGAAATACATGATGAACTGGGTATTTGACTGAGAACTAGAGTTGGCTGACATTAGGAATACCTTCAATATGATGAAGAACCACATAAAGTAATAACAAGGGCTATGAATAGTTTGATTTGGCTCCTCTGATGTGATGCTATTTTCTGATTCTGGTTTATTCTTGCACTTTGTATTTCTGTGCTGTTCTTAAAAGAGGATACTCATGTGAAACATAGAAACAACTGTGGCTTAAGGGAACACTGCAAATGCAAATCTACTTTTAGTAGCAATAATTTGCAAAATTCTTTCTGAGGATAAAAACTATAATCTGTCCATAGAAATTTCAATTTTCTGTAAAAGTGTGTAGTGCATTTTCATCAAGCTGTATTTTTTTAAGTCATTAAATTGGTTTTTAGTAACCTCATACTCATTTTCAACTGAACAATTATTAAACTATAAAACAAAATTGCATGATTCCTAAAACTGTGGTCTGGAGTTTTACAGTCTGCTATAAAGTGCTGTATTATTATAAAACACTAAAGATGCTCAGACTATTAAAACTCTTTTTTTTTAAATGAACCATAAAATATTTTAGCATTGATGAAATAATTCTGAAGTATTATACTCTTCAGCAGTATACATGCACAATATTTTGGTCTCATGAAAAGCATGCTAATCAAAAAACCACAATTTAAACTGTAATTCTAATACACAACATAAACCATGTCACTGTCTTTCAGGAACAGGAGTTTATTACACCAACTTCAAACATTAAAAATCAGAGTATTGATCATTAAATATAAGGTCCAGTCTTACAGAGAGATCTCCACCCCAAAGAGACTGAGTGTTAAGCACTGGTGATAACAACAGAGATGTGTTACTTTCCTGTTGTAAAGTTTTAGCCTGTATTTCACTCCACAAATCATGACTGATCTTGTAAGGGGGCCTGATGTTCAACTCAGAAGTTCAACTCAGCCTGGTAAATGAGAACAATTTTTTCCTGACTACTGATGGCTGATGTCTCATAGCAACACTGACAGTGATACGATGAGCCTGAGCTATCGGGTTTGATCCTTGGCTACATCCTCACAGGGCTCCTCTCTGTTCAAAAGAGAGGAAAAGGACTCCCTGTACTTAGAAATTAATCCACTGCATGAATCACATCTTTAACTTCAGCAGGATTTCAACAAACTTTAAAACAACCTATCTTGTGTGGCCCTGAAATTCTCTGGCAAAGATGGTGAAAAACTCATTTTTGCTCCGAGTGGGAGCACCTACAGGACCATACTGTGAATACATCGTAAGGGTCAGCCCAAAGATCCCTCATTTTGCCTCCCNTACAGGACCATACTGTGAATACATTGTAAGGATCCCTCATTTTGCCTACTAATCGTCACTTGGGACAGAGACTGAAAACCCTAAAAGAACTTTCCTGTCCTGGCTGAGGTGGGATGTTTGCTAATCACTGTACTGCCGCGGCACAGCGCTTTCAGGCAGGGTGATATAGCGCATATGTTTACTGATCACTGTACTGCCATGGCACAGCACATACCTGCCTCTTGAAGCAACGGGCCTGCTCACAATAGCCCATAAATCTCCCTGCCTTTTGGCCAGATGCCACTCACTTTGGAGAAAGACTATAAAAAACGGTGAGTTTTTGAAGAAACTCTTGAGATCTCCCCATGGAAGGAAGACACATCCATTGGCTGGACCACAAGGACCTTGTCTTGTCCGTTGGTAGCTATTTCCAATCCTCTCTCTCTCTCTCTCTCCCTACTTTGTTTTCTTTATCTCTTCCTCTCTCCCCTCTATTGCATCACTGTGTTGCTAGCACTCAATAAAAGTGCTCTGCTGTGAGTAAATTGTAGACCCTTGCTGTTTGTCCTTTTGCACCCCGAGATCGCACGAACCATCACGATTTCTGCCTTGTATTAAGCGGATCGTGACACACATACACGTGTATGTGTGCATTCCCTGCAGCCAGCCTGTGGCACTGGCACCCACTGTTTGCACTGCAAGGCAGGAGGGCTGGGGTTGCTCTCCTCCATAAGAACAACAGGATTTCCACACAGGCTGCAAACCCCAACACATCTCCATTATGGTTCCCTCACCTCCTCTGCATCTTGCAAAAGTCATGCAGTAAATTACTACAGTCTCAGGGAATTGTACATCCACACTTTTTGAGGACCCACTCCTGCACAGAGCTGAAGAAAACAAGGATTAACCTCGCTGAAACCAGTGTCAATGAAATCAATGGACAAAGCAGCATCTGTTGTGGCAAAACAGAATTTCATTTAGTGCTCCCCAAATTAGAAGTATAAGATTAAAGATGAAACATTAAGTTAGCCCCGGCCATCAGATCTTAATCTGTACACACAAAGCACTCAAGACTTCTTTAGCTACAAGAGAATTGCCACTAAAGCAAATTAAAGACATAGCTTTTTTAGCAGAAAAGCTGCCAATAGGTGTTCTCTAAATCACTTGTACCAGCAGGCTGACCCCATTATGTCAGCTAATCCTGGAAATACAGGAGGTAGATTTAAATCTTTTCATAGAAAACATTAAGTCGTTTGCTGTTTTTTTCTCTTTTCTTTCAGATCTGGCACAGCATTGAGAGTTCTATATTGTTGTCCATCTTTTGCCCCGGACTGTATCTTTCACAGGAAGAGGTTCAAGCAGGACTCTTCCAAATGATGGAGGAGACAGGACATTTGAAAAATGTGTGCTTGTTCATCGCAAAAATAAAAAGTTCACAGACTGTGTGAAGGGATGGGGGAAAGGGTGCCAGGTGTATGGGTGAGTTCATGTTGGTGCTCACGGGATAGAACAAGCTTTGTCTCAGCAGTTGTGCCATTCCCTCACCCACACACTGCCTGTCCTTCCTGCTTAAGTTCACCCACCCCCCAATTACCAGCCCATGGAGATCCACACCTGCTGCGTGCTGATCCTCAGAATGCTACACTGGAGCTTTTAACCCTCTCCAAACATCTACATAATGCTTTCGAATAATGGTATTTAGCACCTGGGAAGCAACATTAAGCAATTACAGAGGGTACTTAAACCGCCAGATTAGCAACTCCCCGCACAGTGCAGAAGGTTTGCACAGACAGATCTATATGGCAAAAGCAGAGGCATTTTCAGTCTGAGTCACCTTTAAGTCCTGCTCTCCTCAGAGTACTGTGAGCCCTCTCTCCTGTTTTTGTCCTAAGATTCACCATTATAAATATTTTTTTTAAATCACAAGTATTATGTGCATTTGTGGAAGAGCAGCTTGCATTATGACCCACATCTGCTATAAACACTCACTAATCTTACAAGCAAATACAAAGAATTGACATATTTAAGTATCCAGATTTATCTTTTCCCACATTCCCCACAAAATGTTTGATTTCAATTTCTCTGGCATAGTTTTTTTAAATTTTGCTGCTGAGAGAACAACATTTACATACTGGACTTGTCTTCAGTCCAAAGGGCCATGTATCTCAATTATGTCTATTACTACTTTCTTCAAAAGCACAAAAACCTTAATTTCTCTTTGAATGCTGAACATCCAAAGCAAGAGCAAGACATAATAAACATGAGGAAACAATGTATAGCTAGCAAGACTTTGATATATGTATCTACTTAAATGTCCTTAACTATCTTGTCCTTAACAAAATTTTACAATTTTTGTCTTTTGCAAAACATCCTTTAAAATAATACAGAAAACCCAGTGTGAAAGTCTTAGTTTTTTGTTTATCTCTGTGACGACCCAGGAACAACTGGTTCTAATCTATCACTTGAAGTTCATTTCTTTACTATCCTTCAGGTCTATCAATCTCTCCTAAATGCAAAGGCAGCCTTTTTTTGAAGAATACATGGTGTGAGTACACATCCAAACTCATTCTTTTGTCCCTTTCAAATAATCTAACACGATGGTTCAGGCAGTGGGGAGCAGAACATGAGACTGGAAGACCAGAACCATTTTTTGACTGGCATACTGAATGCAAGTTATGACTGAAAAGGAACGATTAACATCTATGTCAGTTAAGCAGAAAACATTAGAGTGAAGCTACCAGAAAAAAAGACAGGGTTGGCAATTGCTTAATAAAATCTGCTTGTATAAGGAACATGCGGTTGGGATACATCTTCCCTCTTGTTCACAATATTTTATGTTATTTTTATCTGGTGCTGAGGATCCTTTGCAAGAAGCACTTCAAATATACTTAAATTTAGCATTTCATATAAACCTAACTGCTATTTACTGTGTTTAGCAAATTCTGTTAGAAGTCAGATTCGTAAAAAGAGTTTGGAGGATTCTTGACAAAATTAAGCATCTTCCTGATTTAATTGAGGGATAGAAAAAAAAGAGTATCTTACACAATCCATGCATATGTAAACATAAAGTAAACAGATATCAGAAATAAACATTTTTTTGTATCAATCTGAAATAAAGACATACCCCATAATAGCATGAATTGCAAATTCTCATAGCAATGGTAAGTTCAAATGAAGAACTATTTCTTAACAGCATCACTAAAATAAACATTATTTTAAAGTCCAAATCCTCAAGAGCTTTTTGAAATAAATATTGAGTACAGGGAAACAAAGAGTATCTCATATTTTCTTTAAGCCTTCACCACCTTTCTGATTCCCAGGTTTGCCTGTGCCGGAGAACACGGCACAGCAACAAAACCATCAGTGCACTCCTGGCTCCTCACATGACCACTCTGAACAAGTCAGAAAGAAATGTACCAAAAATTGCTCAGTCAGTGGTGCTCTTGGCAGATTGGGTTAGTGCCCTGTATTTTACAGCCCCGGGAGGCTGGTATTTGCTCATTTCTGTGGCATATTATACTAATCAATCACTTCCTGCTCTTTCTTCCCTTGCAGTATTTATTTCAATGGCAATTTATACTAATCAATCACTTCCTGCTCTTTCTTCCTTGGCTGTGTTTTTAAACCCACTAACTAGAATATTCAGCCCTGTTGCATCTCAATGACCACTTCCTTAGGCCCTCTCTGCCATTGTCTTTTTGTGCCGAGACTGATGCTTGCAATTTGACTTTTCACAGCGTTCAGGCTATACTGCCTTTTAGAAACCTTTCAGCTCAGCTGCTAAGCATATAAAAAGCTTTTGGCTGCACTAGCTCATGTTTTGAAAATACTACAAAGCCATATTTTCATGGGAGGAGAGGCCTGGAATGAATACCCTTCTCCAAGTGCAATATGAATACCAGTTCTTTCATAAAATTTGCATTAGGGTTTAAGTCTCACATGCAAAGTGGCACCATACTGTCCAAAAAAACATAGGTTTCCTTTTAAAAAAATTGTGGGCTTGTTTTGGCTCTGTTCATAAGTTACTTTTTGAAAAATGCATTAAAATATTAGAGCTTTGTTCTTTGTGTTTCAGTTCTGACAGAAAGAAGTGGTAAGCATAGAATATAGTGCTTCACAGGAATAAAACTGCTCGGTTCACATAACTTCAGTGACCTTTTAGTGCAGACTTCATCTACAGTTTCTACCAAACAGCAGAGATCTTTTATTTAAAGGAACCTATTTTCCCTACAGACCTTTGCTTCTTGTGCCAAGTACATCGGGGGGTACACTTGAAGTCACAGCACAGCTTTCAACCAGAGCTGATAAACTCATGTGGGATGTGACTTCAAAATGCCAGAGTAACAGGAGCAAGGACAGGGAAGAATTCAAGTCCTTTTCATAACACAGGAACATCTATTCAGGCTTAAGGAACATTTGCAAACTGAAGTGAATCCAATGGGATTTGTGATCACTTGCCATTTCTTCAGTTCTTTATTTATTATGTGTACTTTGGTAGCATCTGGAGGCCTTACTCTACAGGGGGCTGTACAAACATGGAAGGAAAATGTGATCTCTCCCATAACACAACTTTTTAATATAACATGAGGTGACTCAATAATATCTCATCAAGGTCTTTTTCTAAATGCAAGATATGCCAAGTTTCAGGTCTAAAAGTCTGTGTTTCTTCCAGCATATTCTATTTGGTTAAATGACTACTGCAAATAGCAATATGTGCCTCCAACTATCTCTCTTGACAATAACTTACGAAGCTTAAATAATAATGAATGCACAGTTGTGAAAAAAAGGACCTAAACTCAAGACCATTTATCATTAACCCCTTATATTTCGTGACTCTGTTACATCCCTTATGTTGATGCAGATACAATTTTCCAATGCAAAATAAATGCACGAACTAGAAAAGAATGAAGGAGAGAGAGCGGTGCAGGAAAAATTAAGAAGCAAAACGTATTTCTCAGAAATAAAATACTTCTGGTTCAGTGCACATGGAACCATTTGTTATTAAGAAAAAAAAGCACATATTTTAATAGGGAAGTGAAAAGATCAATGCTTTAACAGGGATTTTTTTATAAAGAAAATATAAAGAAAAATTTATCTTTATTATCAGCTAAGACCTTAAAGCTTGGCCGCTTACATTTGTGTCACATAGCAATTTTCCTTCTGTAAAGACAAAAGTTAACAGGACAAGTTGATCTATCCCTGCATGACCTAATTTTGCATTTAAACTACCAGAAATTTTTATAGCCTGATCCTCATCTGGCCTAAGGATGTTTCCATTTTACATTTCCTGTTACCTTTTCCCTGCCTTGATTTTGCTGTTGTCTCCTGCCCAAGTCCTTCAATCTTTCAAAGAGCTGCAAAAACTGTCTTCAGCAAGAGAGGAGCCCCTAAATCAAGAATCAATGATCCACTATCAATAGCTTAATTTAAGTGTCAAAGAAAATTGCTACAGCTATTGGCCAGAATCGCATCATGACCCTGACCTCAGCTCAGGAGAGTGCCTGATTCAAAACACTTTTATCTTTGTCCAGCTTCTTTGACACGTAGCTTGTAGCACCACATGTTCTCTAATATCCAGACCTACTCAGCCAAAAGACCTTCTTGAGTTTAATGCCAATAGCAAAAGAAAGAAGGCAGCAGGACAACTCACATTAAGGGTTCTCTCTGAATTAGGAGTACTCAAGGGATTAATTTAATCTGACATACGCTGGCAAGATTTGCAGAGTGCCACATTCATATTCAAACCTGTGATAAGAAATTAAATACCATCCCTGGTTTTTGAGTCAGTGAGGCAATAAAGTCCACTTTGAGATATGCAAGTTTCTGATTTAAAATAAGAGTGTGTCTGATAGCTCACAGTATATGCAGCTTGTAACTGCACCATGGGAATAAACAGATATTCCAGTTTAGGCAGGTGTCTAGTTAGGCAGTGGGAGACTACTCAACAGGTGTCCATGAAAAGCTTTCATTTATACACAACAAGAAGTACAAAACTCTCTTACCTGCAGGTTTGCACATGCTGGTGAATCATTGTGGGAGGGTATTTCGTTGTTGGTGGTCTCTGACCCTGTGTTTTTAAGTCTGGAAGCTGTCGTAGTTGTGGCTGTAGTGGTCTGTACTGGTAAGATTGGCTGCCAGACGTTCACATCAGTGCCATTGCCGAAGGCCTGAATTGCATTTTCTGTGAAAATAAATTACAGGCAATTTTCTATTTCTAAAAAAAAAAAAGAAGGCAAAAAGCAGGACTAAGTTGTTTTTTATTGCCATTATTATTATTATTATTATATTTAAAATGTGTATTTACAGAAACTCAAATTTATGCTGAAAAATATGTCTTATTTTTGAAACTCTCAGAAACATGAACTGAAAATCCGGGGTCACATAATTATGTGGTGCAGTCTCTTCTTTGTAATGTTTCCAGTAATTCTTGACAGAAGCTTTAGGACTTATCATAATCATCTTTGTTACCATCCAAAAGACCTAAAAATTTACTTTCAAGATTTAAAATACAGTTTGAATTTCATGTCCTAATTCAGGCAAGTGAAGTTACAGAGCAAACTAAAAACAGAGAACAGGATAAATATTTATTTCTACAGCTTGTTGTAGTAAAACTAATACGCCTGTAACTACAAAACAGTTTAACTAAGGCAATCTTTTCCTTACCATTTTCAATCAAAATCTGCATAATTGGGTGAGGGAAACATGGTTAAACTAAAACTTTAGAATATAAAAGTTAAAAAGCTTATCACAGTTTCACAGGATTAAAGAGTGTGTTTATAGCAAGAGTAAATTGGTTGGAGTTTTTTATAAACAAATAGAAAAACAGTTCTTAATCAGGTCTTTGGGGATTCAACAAGGATTTGGGGATTTCTTATTTCAAATTCTTTGTACAAGAAATCAAACAATTTCACTGGGGACTAATATTTGGAAGTTATTAACACTTCTTCTCAGTGGCATTCCTTGCCTTATAAAATAATTTACATGTAATTTTCTTCTGAAAAATATGTATTTTATTCTGATATTACTTCGCAGAACTTCAGCATGCAAAGAGAAGAACTTGTAAAAAGCAGTGAGCTGCATTAATGGAGACAAAGTGGGAAGAGAGATATGATAAGTTTTCTTGCATTTCTCTGAATAAGGCAATATAAAAAGCAATATTATCTAAAATCACAGTAATTCTTTGTTTCTTTCCACTGTTGCAAGAATGGTCACAGAAATACCTGCAATCCTTCCAGTTTTCAAAGTAACAAGTGGCCTTTACAATTATTTTTCTTCAATTATTTCACACAACCATACTTGATGATCCATATGAGTCTCTTCCAACTTGAGATATCTGTGATTCTATGACCGAGTCACAGAATCGTTTGGGTTGAAGGAACCTTTCAAGGTCTTCCAGCCCAACCTCCCAGCAATGAGCGACTTCAACTGCATCATTGTTGCAAATTCCCCGAATAACAGGTTTACTTTCCATTTTGAAGGGGAGATATACTAAAGAACAGACTAGTAAGAAATTCCTAGTTTCTTCCTACTGTGGAAAAAAAAAAAAGTTTTTGTGCTGTATAAAAGAAGTGGGAAGGATTTTACTGACATTTTGTCCAGGCAGCAGAAGGTTCACTAATGAAAAGAAAAATTTTTAAAAATTCCTATTCTATGTTAAAGACAAACTTTGAATAAAATCCAGAAACACCTTTAATTTCTTCCTGAAGATGACATTATCTTGCAGCTAGGACAACGTAATTTGTCTCACAGTAACCTCCAATATCTTTGATTTGTCTTCATTAATGCTTTTGTACTGATGGCAAAAGAAAGGACAAGGAATCGCTCTGTCTTTATGTTCTAAAAGGAAATTGTAACACTCTAGAAATTAATACATTCACAAATGAATAAAATCTGAGGCACTGCAATAGATATAAATGGCAACTGCCATTAGACCTGAAGAAGGTCTGATGGCATATTGTTAAATTTTACCCCTGGTAAAGTTTGAACTCTTTTCTCTTTTTCTTTTGTTTAAATGATCTTGTGTAATTGATTTGTTCTTCCAAAGCTTAATACATAGTATATCACAGAGCAACTCAGGTTTTTGTGGACAGAAGTTCCTGTGCCTCCACTGCAATGCTGCCTCTTAAGACCAATGGGGATTTTCAGACCCTCTACTAAAATTCTGAACCCTCCACCAGCATCAGCTCAAGTCTGTAGGGCTGGAAGGGCCAGTCTGGATCAATGAGTTCACTTACTGTTTTTGAGAAAAGCAATGATGTTTGCTTCTTTGCATAAGCTGATGAAATATGACTTTTAAAACCACTTTTACCGTAAAACCTCCTGTGGAAGCCTATTTCTTAACTTGAGTCTGATGCTTAAAAATTTTCCCATTTCAATCCTAAATATGTATGGCCAGTATCTGCCTTTTTGATCTTATGCCAACATTGTTCTGCAGGTGAAGTAATCCCTTCCCCTCCCTGGGCTTGCCCCGCTAATGCAATTTCAGAGGACAATCACGTATCCTTTCAACTTCTGTTCTGCTAGACTAGGGAAGCCAAGCTCTTTTGGTCTCCTCATTTATCTGAAATTAAAACTCTGATGCACACTCCACATCATCCAATTATGCTGCTCCAGGCAGACAGGAAATTTGAAAAGCGAACCTGCCAAAATTGACTCCACTGAGCCATTCTGAAATTTATAATAGTCCCTAATTTGGAAGTGAATCCAACAGAAAAAAAAAAATCAATAATTTAACAAAATCTTTACAATAGTTACTATCCAGGCTTGTATTAAAACCAGGCATCTGAGATCAAATACCTTTAAAAAAAATGAAGTTGGCTGTAAATTGCAAGCACAATCCAATTTATACTTACGGCAAATTTTTCATATCCTAAACTACATGTCTTTTTCTATATAAAATTCTTAAATTATACAGAAACCCCTTAGGTGTTGCAATTCCACGGTAAGGATGCTGCCTGACTATTATGCTTCAAAAATGACCTGTGATGTAAACATATTTCAATACCATACAGCTTTGGGTTTCGATTTTTTTTTTTCGAAGAGCTGCTCATGTTTGCAATCTTGGCCATAAACCACAGTATCAGGCATGTTTGCTCATTCTTTTAGTTTTTACACCTACAACAGAACCATGCCCAACAAAGTGCAAGGTGATGGCCTCGATGAGTCGTAACACACTTAAGCAGTAAAGGAATTCCAGAAAACACCCTGCAACACATTAAAAGACACCTAATTTTGTACTCACTAAGGCATATGTTGTCCTGGAAGAAGTTCAGAAACTTCTCGCATTCATCTCTGTCGTTGCCACTGTTGCTGCAGTCGCACCACGGAGCCACGCTGAGGCTGCTGGAGTCGATGTAGTTTGGTGTCATCACGGTGCCTGTCACCAGAGTGAAGCACAGCACTGTGAGCAGCCCCCGCACTGGAACATTCCTTCCACCCTAAGATGGCTCACAGCCCTTGGGAAGTCAAGCATTCGGGGCTGGATTCACAACACAGACCCACAGCAGGGCTCTGACCTGCAGATTTAATAGTCCCTGGCTCTTCTGACACCCAGCCCTGTGCCGTATTTCACACCCTCTGTGGTTTGAATGCAATCACTTTAGGGGCTGTAACATGACTCACACACTGAAGACACATTTCTTCCCTCCAAAAAGGATCCCCACAGAGAGCTGCATCAGCAGAACTGACAGGTAGACAACCGTGGCAGAGAGAGGGATGGGTTGGGAGAAGGTGAGCACCTCTTTGAAGGCCTTTTCTGCCAAATCAAACACACGTGGACTGTGTCCTTACAGCTGAACTTAAAAATCTGATTTTCCTTCCTTGCCTGAGTTTTTTCTCATTTTAATTCAAGCTGCAAATAAATGGCTGAAATCATATACCCAGACCTGTGCTTCCTCCTTGAGCCTGCAGCCAGACTGAAAAAACACTTCTGAAATGCATGAGCAAGGAGAATGCTGGTCATGCTGAGGGGAGTCCTCCAACATCTTGGAGCAGTGTTAACCCCAGTGTGCTCATGAGGGACCTGCCAGCAAAGTGGATTAGGGTGATGAACAGAGCAAAAACCAGCATGCCTGAAAAGGTAGAGCAGATTCTCTGCAGGAAATAAATTATTGTTAATCCTGCTGTCTCACTACTTCTTCAGTACAGTGATTATTTCCTAAACATTGTCAACAACTTTTCAACCACAGGGTCATTCTAACTCTGTTACAAACTCTTGGGTAAATATTCTCCCATCTATATGTCAGCTCAAGGCAACCAAGAATGAAATGCAACCAAAGCAGGCATTCTGTGTCCTAAAAGATGTACAGCAATTGCTCACCACTCATCTGGATCAGGAAACTGCTGTAAGATGAGCACTTGCTCAAGCCAGCAGTCTCACTGAATGCATTACCCCAGCAGGTCAGATTTTTCAAACTTTTGTAAGGATTGAGAAGTCTGAATCCTTATTTTATTTGTCTGACCAAAAGGGAAAAATTAAATAAAAAGAGGCAGGTATTCCAGACCTGAACAGCTGCCAGTTGCTTCAGGGAACGTGTTCCTCGCTTGATAATTTGCAATTCTAGGACAGGTCATATATCGTGAGGAAATGTGATCACATCTCCTCAAAACTGACATCAAAGCAGTCATTAAGAAGATGGAATAGATGAAGGACAAATGTTAGAGACACAAAGTGCACACTAGGAGAGAAAATTTGGTCCACAGGTCCAGGGTCCAACAGTCTGCAACAGCCCTGGAAAGGGCTATCAAACATCAAGCTAAAAAAAGGAACATTAGAAGTAACACAAATCACAGACTGATGTCTAATAGCCTTTCAGTCACCAGGCAGTGCTGGGAAATGAACAAATCAACATGCAAACTGCCTCATATGTGACGTGGGAGACGGAGCACAACAGGGACTAGGGCTGGCCTGAGAAAGACCTGAATGTGTTCTCATCGTGAAATTCACAAAAAGTATCTTTCCTCTTGTTTTGGGATGTTCTTACATTTGACTATAACCCCATTCCTTTGGCTTCCTGCAGCTTTTAATGGATAGTTGCACTAATAATTGCTCAATTTCTACATGAGATTAGTACATGAGTTAACAGCATGGTTCAAAATTAATTAAATGGAGATAGAGAACTTAGTATTTAGGCAAATATAATTTGCATTGTTAATGGAAACTGGACAGTAGATAAATAAGAAGAGGAATGATGTTAAACTAAAATAAAACACATTAAAATATCTCCCTCATCCATGTGATGGTTCAGAACACTATGGTTCATGCCTTGCAACATGATATGAAAAGAAGTGTGAGAAAGCAAAAATCAAAAGGATTTTACAAATGGAAAGAAAACAGTAGGCTGAAAAAAATTCTAATTAGCAAACACTTAGTGAAGAGTTAAAAACCAGAAAGGTACTGAGGAAATTAAAAAGGTCACTGAGGTAAGACTTTCTTATCACAAAGAGGTAATAAGGTAATTAAAATGGGTTAAGACAGGGGTTAAAAGTGTAACAGATACCAAGGTACAATTAGGGTTGATGAATACAGGAAAGACAGGACAAGGAAAGTGTGTACACAGCACACAAACTGTGCATCCAGCAAAAACAGAGTGGCTGAAAGAGCAGCTCGTAGAAAATCAGTCTGTCATTTAAACCTGGGGGCAGATGTGAACCCAAGCGGATTATATGCCTGCTTTCCTGGGATGGATTTTCTTTTTTTCCCTGCAACGTGTATGCCTTTCCCTTCCCCCCCCTCCACTAGCTGGCAACTTGGAAATTCTGCTGACGGACTCTAAGGGATCAGAGAAACCATGGTGGCTGGCAGTAAAATAGGACATGCCTGGTTTTCTGAGCTCTAGGTATCTAACAGCTCTGTGATGATCTCAAAAGTCAGCAGCCAGACCCCCACATTTTACACAAAAGCAGAGCTGGCCTGAGCACTGCCAAGAGGTTCTCAAATTAGAGTGAATTAATAGGGAGGTGGATGGTGAGTCTAGGAGAAGGGGCAAGGGGCTGAAGTGTCTTTGGCCCAAAGCAGCTCCAGCTTATTCACACCAACTCTCATGGAATTCCTGGCAATACCAGGGAGCTCGGATGGATTTAGTCCAAGACAAGGGGAAATGTGTCAAAAAGGGAATGCTAAAGCAGATCTTGAAGTCAGCACTTAGAGCAAAACTTATTTCATGTGGGGGTGCAGAAGGTCCAGATGGCTTAGCCAGGCTGTAAGCAAAGCACTGACTCAAGCATGGGTATCCACAGTCCCCTTTTACATTACTTTTTATATTTTTCTGCTAATTAAAAAAAGTATACTAACTTATCCCTGTACTACAAGGAGCCTAAAGCAATGAATCGAGGTTTTCCAACTTCCTGTAAAGAGTACACATCTTTGAAATTACATACATAACACCCTGATGCAAACATTAAAGCAGCCTCTACAGAGTGTTCTCCATTTTATTGATAAAACACCTCATACAAAAACTGTGTCTGGCTCTATTTCCATTTAAAATCATCAATTTTAGGTGGGATTCCACTAATTTCAGTGAAGCTAACTCTCATTTACATCCCTGTATTTGAGGACAGACTCACATCCACTGTACCTTCTATAGAAAAGCCTCCGTTTCCTGAACAAACTTTGTGGAGATAGAAATTTTTGTTACATTTAATGAAATGGGCTAAACAAAATAGTATTTTTTAAATGAATAATATTTTATCTTAATTAAAAGGAGATCCCAAAGCTCTGATGAATGAATGGATCTGTAGCAGCTTCTTACCCACAGTCTAACTCTTCTTGTGTTTTATATCTATTAAACAGACATTTGAAAGATTATGCTGCTGATTTCTGCCTTATTTCACTTTCATATCAGATTGATATCGGAAGCAGGAATCTACTGCTTCAGCACAAGAAACGTTTTGGTAATTTCTTGATTTAACAGAATTTCTACTAAGAAGCAAAAACTCTTGTAACCAGTCAGTTCCACTGTTGCATGTCTCTAGGGGCTGGCAGGAAGGAAGAAAAATGTGTATTTTTCCCTTCAAAAACTAGATCTCCATTTGATTTGAACTCCTTAGGCACCCATTCAACATTTCTGATGTGTGACAGAGTTCTGCAGCATGGTCATCCCCAGTAACACAAGAACACCTCACAAGAGAACTGGGTCATCTTTGAGGTTAAACTGAAAAATGCGACCAACGAAACTGCCTGCAGAATTCTCTAGGTCCAGCAAGAACTTGGCAGCTCTTACCCAGAAGTATCTATTAGTAACAGTTACTCCTTGCCAGCAGCCAGACTTCTGAATCTCATTGACAAGATCAGATTTCAAGGCTATTCAAGTCTCTGTTTCAGAGTCAAACAGTCTGTCATAACTGTTCAGATGTTATACCCTTTGCATGCTGTCTTAATCTTTTCAGTGGCAGAAGAATATCCTTTGAAGCCACCACATCTCATTTTACCCATTGCCACATGGACTTACCTCACTTGTTAGCTGCTAGAGTAATAAGAGTGGTAACAACATGCCACTGAGTATAGCTTTCAGTCATTTTTCAGCAAACCCAACCTATTTTAGCAATATTTTCATTTTGATCCTATCTCCAGAGACATTTATTTAACAGCAGGATCAGCTTCAGGGCCTCAGCTGGCACCTTCATG
Organism: Bombycilla garrulus; assembly: GCA_013400315.1. Lineage (NCBI taxonomy): Eukaryota > Metazoa > Chordata > Aves > Passeriformes > Bombycillidae > Bombycilla > Bombycilla garrulus. The sequence continues at coordinate 387,125 of VXBU01018237.1, read as the reverse complement.
CCCAACAGAAGGGGAGATTACAGCACTGCAGCAGGTGCAAGCTGTGAGCTTAAAAACATCTTATCTGGTGGCCTTTCAAATTTGTTTGTTTCAGAGTTTTGACATTCACTTGTTATTTATTGCCCAACTCTGATATTTCTACAACACATTCAGCTCTTTGACATGATCTCTCTCTTTCAGGAATCAAATACTGAGTGTGGCACTTGGAATCTGGCTTCCAGAAAGGCATCCTTGTGCCTGTTGACACTCAGGAAGGTGACAACAAACAAAAATAACTATGTTGGGGAAGGAAGAGGATTTCAGATTTGGTCTCAGCTCATCGCACTGACAGGCATCTCTGAAAATACTTAGAGTGGACAGAAGAATAACATGGAAAGAATAGCAGTTGGAATTGATAAAAGGCTAGATGGATCTATTGTTTCATACCTCAGGTTCAGGTACCTTTCTCTGAACATGTTTACCCAAACTTGTGATGACAGCTGCTTTATCAACCAAGCTGCACTTCCACTTAACTTCCTATACCTCGGTCTTGTCTAAATTCAACCCTCTTCATAAGCTTTACTTTTTAAGCTTGCATTCATTTCAAATTCGAGCACCTTTCTCTCCTTATCTTCCATCCTTAATTTTCTTGTAATGTACAAGTTTACCCCAGGAATCTCTGTAAGGTGAAACAGGGCCACTGCATGTAGGTGGAGAAACTGGCCTAGTATCGTATCATACAGTATTATATTCCACTTTTTATTTCACATAAGCCTTCAAAATGCAGTTTGGGGTTTTTTCCTCATGAGCAAGCCCCCACCCTTCCCTGCCCTCTTACCAATGAGCCCCGAGTAAGCGAGCAGGCAGTCAGCATAGTTCTCCTTCAGACAGCTGCTAACAGAGCGTGACTCGGGCTGGCAGTTTGTGAAGAAATCTGCAAGGCGAGATCTGCAACAGGAAGAAAAATGCGTATCTTTAAAAATCAAGCCTGAAGGCATACTTACCTTTTACACTCTCTGTTTTTGGACAAGGCTTAATAATCTTTAACTTAAATGCATATTGGACACATTTCAGCCATTGAGAGTCTCTTTCTAAGATGCATCTCTTCCCAGAATCTGTTTTTGAAGTTAGAACAAAAAAGTGGAAGAAAACTTAGTAAAAAGGAACAGAACAACAGGGAAATGCCTGCCCTTTACTAAGAGAAATGTTCTGCATTTTCATGCCAAGAAAAAAAGACAAAGACTGATTTCATCATATGAAGAATCATTCTGGCTGGATCTGAACTCTAACTGGAGTCCTTTATTCAGAGCACAGTTTCTGCTTTTACTGATTACACGAAACTGTATGTTCGTGCTCTCAGAGGAAGCAAGACTCTTGTTGCGAGAGTCGGAGCAGGAGCTGCTTTGGTGGTCCCACTTTTCCAGAGAGAGAGCTCACCCCTGCTCTGGCCTGGCCTGCAGCAGCAGCTGGGGCAGCAGGCAGGACCAGCTGGCGTGGCCTCCTCATCTCCCAGAGCCACAGCGCTGAAAATCTGTTTGGTCTTGTAAAATGTGCATTTATCCAAACTCTAGAGCACCGAGTCCGGGGCAGAGATGAAAGTAAAGTGTGCTCTGCATCGAGTTCTGCTGCTGAGTGGCCACATTATCTTCACTCACCTCAGCCAGCCCATGCCAAAGGGGGAGAGCCCTGATTACATGCAGGAGGTGCTTTAGGACCAGGAGTGAAGCTGTATCGTGATGAGTAACTGATTACTACCATGTGGAAATTAAAAGGACTAACAGACAGGATCTCTTCGGGTTATTTGTGATTTAAAGGCCACATGGTGCTCCCATTCAGGTCTGTAAAATTTGTAAGGCACTGATGAGGTGGGTCAAGGTCACACATCATACAGTCATTCCCCTGCCCATCTTAGCCTTATAATCTTGGAGTAGTGACTTTTTTCACTTACAAAGTGTTATTTAGACCTTCATCTATGAAAAAAAAATTCACCTTCCTACTTCAATCTGTGAAAATAGGTATAAAAATGTTCTTTTGCATCTCACAACCTACAGTAATGTCTCAGGATCAGATGCTTAATCTTTGCAAAGCCCTCTCAAAATCAGAATAGTATAATCTATGAATTTTCATTACTGCTCCAGCATTATGCAGATTTGCAATATAAATGCTCTTTTTCAGTTTTGCAACAACCCCACAAAAGTTAGCAGAAACTAGTGATTTGCAAGTGATTTATTTTATTTGTTTACATGCTCCAGAGACTAATTATCTTTGTTTGCTTTATTGTTTTACCTACCCCAGAATGGGACTGGATACACATCATTAATTGGCCTGAAAGTAACGATGGGCAAACATCAAAAGGTTCAGAGGCTTAGTTTGAGAAAGCATCCTATAAATAAACTCCATGCAACTTATACCTGAATTTATGAGAGCTGTTCTCATGGCCTTATTTTAGTTCCATCTCTCACTAACTGACACCAGCAAATCCATGGTTCCTTCAAGCAGCAGTCAACCCTAAGCTTTTCACTCCCTCTCTTGCCTTATTTAACCACTTAACCATAACATGGAAATCTGTAGCCAGTTGCCTTTAATAGCTTTAAAAAGTCCACCTCTCTAGCAATCCTTCATATATATATATATACATATATACATATGCATGTAAATAAATATAAACGTATATACATATTTCTAAATTTACATAAAATCCCTACTTAGCTGGTGAAGATATACTGTACCTACCAGGAGGCAGGCTGAGAAGAAATGGGTCTCAAGGTATGGAAAGAGATAAATAGCAGCACCATGAAGAAAATCTGGGAAAGGAAACCCTCTGTCACTGCAGTGATTCCTCCTCCAGTCAGTAATTAAGATGGTGGCTCAAATCCAGCTTTTGGATCAATTGGGAACAAAAAGAGTTGACAGTTTCTAAGGATTTTCCTAATTCTACTAATACCTGGATGAAGTCAGGTTTAGAACAGAATACAGCCTATTACATCCATCTAGTATGAAAAACCTCTGCCATGGTAGAAAGTGCAAGCCTCTTGCATATACAGTGTTCTTGTATTTCTGAAACAAAGTAGCTCCTCATGTATGAATTTCATTATTTATGTGACCATAAATAAATCTTTTTGGCAATGGATTATGCAATCAGCACCTTAATAATCCTGAAAACACTTCTTGCAATAATTTCATCATTTTTAAATGTCCAGTTCTCCCTTAGGTTATTAGGTGCATTGGTCCAGAGATCATTTAATACATTCCTCTTCTCTAAATGTTTTTAAGGACTGATAACTATGGAATAAAACCAGTCATTTACTACCCAGCCTGCTTAAAGAACTTATTTGTTGTAAACCCTCAAGGAGGCTAAGAATAGCTCTGCTGATCTCTTTTGCATACACCTCGATCTCCATGTGAATTTCTGAAGAATTTCTGTGGTCATAAAAAGCAATGATGTGACAACATTGCACATTTAAGTTTTCATGAGTCAAATATAGCTCGGATAGCTCTGCTCTGAGCATTACTGGACATTATCACACAACCTTCCCTAGCCAGTCATCCAAACTTCACACAACCCAAGCTCTCACCCTCTCCTGAGCTGTTAACTACACCTGATACTTATGTGGATTCACTTGCACTGGAAATAAAGTTAAGGCCAGAAAATAAAAACACAGACAGATCTCCATCTGCCATTAAATACTCCAGTATTTTCAGTAAAGATCTGCTGATTAGCACTCACTGAAGATCTACCCCCCAAACATTTCCAGTAGACTGGCAGTGATGAAAGTGTGCTCATCAGTGAACACCACAACAGCAGTACTGCTATTTATCTGGAGAGAGAGAGACAAATTAGCCTAATGAGAACCATTAATCCTAAAGTATTGCACATGAATATTAAGAACTGTTTGGGTAAAAGAGACAATGCTTTTAGGGATGCAGAGTCAGAGCAATTTGATAACAGCAGTGCTATCAAAAAATATGCACTGTGTTAATAACTCAGTGCTCCTTCAGCAGGAGACAACTTGAAGGTGGCAACTTGAGGGTTTCTAACCCAGGACTGAGCAGTTCTGTTATCCACAGAACAAACAGAGCCTGTCATGGGTACCTTCAAGTGTGCACAGTTCTACATGTGCAGTGTTCACAGATGTATCTCACTGCTGGAGAGAGACAGACAGGCAGTTTTATATTGTTCACACCATGTAGCAGGACCACATTTAAAAGGAACTATTAATTTCTACTTCTATCACAAAATCCTCATTGTGCACAGTCATGTTTATGATATTTTCCCTTTTCTTTGCATAAATAAGGGGTACTACTCAAAAATGTTCCTCCCAGGAAGAGGAAAAAAAATAAAGAAAAAATCATCTCTTTGCAGGGCAAAAACTCCACAAATTAAATTAGTCCTATCTTAGCCCTGGAAATCCTGCAGATGTTCTGGAAAGCTTACTTGAAATATTTTATATATCACTAGCTGGAAAAGTAAGAATAATCCCATCAGCAAATTCAAAGAAAATCTGCTCAAACAACAAACAGCCTTTCTGAAAAGAAGAGAAAAAAAATCCCAAACCTGCTATTCTCTAATGCTTTGTATTAGTACCAGTAAAATAATTTGTAACAGTTAAAAATACAAAGGAAGCAAAGTTAATTTGCTCTCCTTACGATAGTGGCTCTTCAAATACTCAGTTGGATAATTCAAAACTTTCACATTTTGCTTACAAATAAGCTTTTTTAATAGCAGTATTGTATTGAATCGGCACATAATTTTTGAAGCAATTTAATTTCATATTAGTACACCCGTTGCATAGGCAACATTGATTAGGTTTTCACTACTTTTGTTCTCGAGGTTCTGTAAAAGTTCTTTGATGTCCTGAAGTTATCTTTGATATTTATCAGTTCTCCCTCTTTAGGGCTGGTCAATTCCATTTTAGCATTGGTGCAATATTTAAAAGTATGATAAAAACTGTGAAGTTGCAGAAAATTTTCACAATTTTTAGTCTGGATCTGGTGCAAATCATGACCCATCAGAAAGCAACATTCTGAACCAGATTCCTCCTCAAGAAGCACCCACATCACTGGGATGGCAGGTGTTGATTTCTCTTCTTTTCTTCTCTCTGACTGTGTTGTTGGTACTCAGGGGCTGAGAAACCTCTCTGAGCCTTGCCTTGGCACTGGTGATGTTCACACCGAGCCAGCCACTGAACTCAGGTCTCCTGCAGGCTGCCCACTCCCAGGCTGGGATGTCCAAGTGAGTGGTTACAAGCACTCGCCCTGTCAGGAACACAGGGAGTGACAGCGCTCCTGTGCCACACCTCAGGGACGGCAGGTGAGGTCTGGACACGCTCACTGCCACCTCTCCTTGCTCTGCTGCTTGTGTTTAGGCACCTATTTATAGCAGGAACATAAAGAGTACGTAAATGCCAGAGCTGAGAGGCTGAGGTGACTACACTAATTAGTCAGAGCTGCTCTAGCGTCTAGACACCATTTGGCAATGCAGTCACGTAAGGGAAGTGCTGCATCAATATTCAAAACAGAAAAGAGGCATAAATCCGACACTGAAAAAAGCCAGGCTAAGTCAATGAATGTGTGTCATAGTGATAAATGGCACCATTACAGAAAAAAACAACAAGTCAAAATACTTGTTCTTCATTCGCGGGGGTCAACTGCAGTGTCCTACTCCGGCTACAAATAGCTCCCGGATAGCTGGGGTGGTGCTGCTTCTGCTGGGATGCAAGAGCTGGTTCCAAGGGTTGGTATGTGGCCAAACTAATGGCTTCGTTGTTGGAGGAGCATTTAATTTTCTCTCTCTTTCATAAACAGGGAGAAAATGAGGCAAAGGCCACATAAGCAACTCTATCAACTAGTAGGATGAAAAAAGCCTCAGAAGAACTCTATAATGAGAGGTGATTCTCCCTGCACATTGTAAAAAGTGGCTTTGATCCACCTTCTTTTTTCATTAAAGGACACTATGTAATATTAATAAATCTTACACCTCCTTAGCTATCTACACACACTGTTGAGCACCTGTGAGCAACTACAAATTTCAACATTTTTATTTAAGAAGTCACTTTCCCATGTATTTATTAAACAGCAACCCCACTAAATTTTTCCAATGAAAAGGCTGGTTTGTGTTTGGTTTCTACCCTCCTTCTCAAACAATGACAGTGTCCAGGCCCTGAGGTCACTGATAATCCTGCCCACCCCTGCCCTGCCCAGCCATGGGCCACACTGAGCCAGCTCTGCCCACGGGCTGCTGTCCCATCCTGTCCCCAGGGAGATGCCCGATGCCCAGAACTGCCCTGAAGTGGTGGGATAAGCCCAGCCTAAAAGATTCTGTCCTGCCTGTTCCTGGAGTCCCAGGAAGCCCCCATCCCATGCTGCATCCTGACATCCAGCTCAGCATTTGCACCTTTTGGGGACTGGGAAGGGTAAAAACACAAATTTCTGCTGGCAAACCATTTGCGTCCCAAGATCTGAATACTGAAGGCAGTTTCTCCCACATGAACTGATCTAAATCTTTTCCAGCACTGGTAGAAACCATTATAGGATTTTAGACCCCAAATACCAGCTAAGTATTGAATAACTAACTGAAAGAAGCCAGTTTTTATCTGGTTTTGCTGATGCTTTGCTATTTTGAATGTCTGGCAGCCTAAACCCAAGCAAATATTTGATTCTGGTTTCAACTTGCCTCTCAAAACTGTGTTGTTCATCTGGAAGCAAAATATGGACAATGCCCAATTACACAGAGGCACCTATTTGGATTGTGGGCTAACAAGACACAGGACCAAACACCAGGGACCTCACAAGATTCACTGAGATGCCTTCCAGCAGCAGGAGAGCTTGCCCAGAGCATCAGGCACAGGCTCAAAGCCCACGAGGGCTGGTGCCTCCCGAGGAGCATCCACACTCCACCCAGCTCTCTGCCTGTACCACACCCCACCACATCTGCCAGCATTTACCTTACTACTCAGGCTTTTTGTTTACCAGGGGCCTCCTGGACATTTAACACCCCAGAAAATGGAGATCTAACTCTCTGAAACTCAGTCATGCATAATGAAAAGCATTACCACCTATGCATATCTGTATTTTAAAATTAAAATACCCTGTATTCTTTCCATTCTTCTATTGACAAATAATACCCTACACCCATGTTCTTTTACTGCACTTTGTGGAAAGCAAAATAAAATAAGCTCTATACCGTTTTCTGTTAATATTATCCTTTCTCTTTTCTCATGTCATCTGCTGGGGACCAGTTAGATCTTTTTACACAGTATCTGCAACAGAAAATCAAAAGAACTTAACAAAACACTAATGTCATAGTTTATCAATGTTAATTAAATCCTCCAAACGACTCAAGCTCATGCATGAGAGTAATTTTAATTTAATATATTAGGTCTCCTCTGGGTTTAAGGGAAACTACTAAGCTCAAATGTGATTCTAAACAAGTATGATTTATTTGAAATTGGGTTATATAAATATTTATATACTACTGACCTTTTGTGTAATAAAACCAATTTTGAAAAATATGGTGAAAATCTTGAGCACTAGGTAATGCAATAAAGAATTAGAGCAGTGATTCTCAGACGCTGTGACACAAAACAGAATTTTCTCTTTCTGTTCGCAAAAAAAAATTACCTCACATCATTTTTTAGAGGCCTGTTTGAGAGAACATCTGGAAAACATTCCACAGGAAATCAAACCTATATTAAATATGTTTTGCAGGGCTCTGTTTCCTTGCATCGACCTTAAGCATTCATAATGTGTTTCTGTCTTCTCAGCTGCAAAGAAAACACTTCTGTCAGAGTGCTCTATAAAATGACAGGCTGAATTGTCAGCCTGTGATTTTATCAGGGGATGCTGGTACGATTTCTATTTAGTCTGCCTGTCTCTGTACCAAAGCTCTCCAACAACATGAACAAATCCACCAACTGCTGAATTTGTGTATTTTTTGTTTAATTTCCTTTATGCTGTTTAATTTGAAGCTTCTAAATAAAAATGACTGGCATTTTTAAAGATGCCTCAATGTCTCCTGACAGGATGTTACTGAGGAAAGAACTACTGCTTTATGGGGAGAGTTGTTCTCACTTCATTAGCTGGGCAAGCAGAACAGTCTTTGAATTGCAGGCTGGTAACCTGAGAAAATCACCGTCCCTCTCAAAAAGCAAGCCAAGGAAAAGCAGTGCCACTGCAATCCTTGAGCGTGCCACTGGACGCTTCAGTGTTTATGAATAACTATATTGTGAGTGCACCCTGAAAGGATGTGGATCCAAGTACCTGAGAAAGACATCCATGGCAATAATATTCCCTGAAACCACCTGAATAAACTATAATGGACTATTACTAGCTCAAGCATGAAACTGATGGGAGTTTGGAGATGGAAAATAACCTAAAAAGTCCAATACAAGTTCTCCCTTTACCAGAAAAGTTTCTGTTGGTAGATGGACTGGAACATCAGGTTTCCTGAGGTCATGCAGGGATTCTCGTTGTGTAAGAAAATCTCTCAGTGGTTTGTGGGGTGACATTCCTGAAGCAAACAACTCTGTGTCCCCTTGTCAGAGGGGTGGCTCAAGGACAGAATGGGTGTCCAGTGTGTTCTTGCACCCAGCTGAGCAGGGTCTGTGAGGAACCAGCAGGGCCGAAACCCATCCTGGAGCTGCTCTAAATATTGCTCTGAACTCAAAGTAAGACAACAAATATAAAATCAAAAATACAGGAGATAAAAGCAGAGTAGAATCTCTCTTATGTGAACCCATTTTTCTCATACACGGCCTCACCAAACAGCAAGCTGAGAAGTTCTGCCAGCAGCAAGCCAAGACAGCATTGATCTTATTCAGCATGTTTTACTTGCTTTTAGAAGTAATATGGATATACAATGATAGTACAGAAAGCACTTATTTGTACTGTAAGATTGGTAAACAAACCATATTTTACCAGTTAAGGATGATGTGCTGTCTCAAGAGCATTTTTTTTGACTCCTCTCTCAAAAAAACATGAACACACAAGACCAAGAAAAAAATGTGAGGTTGAGAGTTGACAGCCTGTGATACACCCAGACATGCACAGAGGTTGTTCTGAAATGAACTGTCCATTCTGAAAAATTTTAGCAATGCTGCACGATGGCCAGTTACTGAGATGCACCTCCAGCATTTCATAGTGACTAATTGGCAAAGGGAGTTTCATAACTGAGAGGACAACCACAGTGATTTATGCTTGAACAGAAGAAAGTGAAGTAAATATTCAAATAGTACAGCTTGAATTTAAACAGAGCTCTTAGTTGCATGTGCTTTACAATAGAAAAGCTTCCTTTAATGGTTTATGAAATGTGCTTTAAAAAATATAATGTAAGCACAAACATTATCTTTGGATGTAAGGTCATCTATTAATAATCTTAGACAAGGGTCACAGTCAGCTCCAACAGAAAATCTATCATCAGCAGTAAACACACACCAGAAAACCCCTTCTGTGTCACTTGTTTCAAAGCCAGCAGATCATTAAAGCACAGGAGACAATCATTACCTCTGCTTCGAAGTCTTTGCAGACACATTTACATCTGGCTTCCCCTTAACAGGAGTTACTCCAGGAACATGGTAGTGTTTATTAACATGATTAAAGCAATGCATTTCTATCCAGTAAACATGAGAATGCTAAAATTTGAAAATATGCATGTGGCTGTCACTTGGCTCTGTTGAGAAACAAGGTTTTATTTTTAGCTTCAGTGCTTACATTTTCTTGCAGCTATTTTAATAGATGAACTGCCACCAGAAATATTCTCTCACTGGGCCCTGATGTAGAATGATATAAATAACCTTTACAAAGTCCAGCATAATGGAATGGTAAAATCAGTTGACATTCTCCTAATTAGCACTGCCTGAAGATTTACCTACACAGAACAGGAAGAGCCAAATTCACCCCTGGAATAAATCCACTGAAGTCACTGATGTCAGAGGAAGTACACTGGGAATGGACTTGATAGAATAGGTCTGTTATTTACATTAAACACAGAGCAGTTCTTGCCTGTAGCATATACATGGCTTGAGGTAAATGAAAAAAGCTTTTTGATTTATTCAAGAAAATGCTATTGTGTGATATATATACCCTTTCTCTGCCCCAGAAACAGCAAGTTAGCCAGATGTGACTGGGTGTACATAGCAGATCTTCTTTTCACTACATCTAATAGATCATGGGTTGGAAACTACTCATCAAACCAGTGGATGCTAAACTCCTCTCTACAGAAATCTCTCAACTAACAATTCAAAAAAATCAGCAGTAGCAGTACTCCTAGTGGAACCCCATCCAGCAAAGCAATTAAGTGCTTGCTTAGCTGTAAGGACAAGAGTAGCTTTAAATTTAGATCTATATTAAAGTTTAATGCCAAATTTAACTGTCCTGGATTTCTATATTTTTGACTAAACATGTGTGACACTGCTTAATTAACATATGTAGTTTAATCTCTCCCCCCCCTCGATAAATCAACAAAACAGAACGGGTCACATTAGCCCTGCTGTAACCCCTCCCTGGCTCATGTTCCTAATCTGTAGTCTTCTTATTTCTTAAATTATACAGACAGCTTTTATTTTTCACTTAAATCAACAAAATAAGGGTTTTCAGACAAAATGAACACTCAGAGAAGACTTTATCGCTCTCTACAACTACCTGAGAGGAGGCTGCAGCAAGGTCCTCTTACCAAGTAACAGGTGACAGATTGAGAGGAAATGGCCTCAAGTTGTGCCAGAGAAGGTTTAGATTGGATATTAGGAAAATTTTCTTCATGGAACAAGTTTTCAAGCACTGGAACCGCTGGCCAGGGAAGTGGTGGAGTCACCACCCCTGGAAGTAGTTAACAGACCTGCAGATGTGGCACCTGGGGACATGATTTAGTGGTGGGCTTGGCAATGTTAGGTTTATGGCTGGGTTTGATGTTCTTAATGGTTTTCTCCAACCTAAACGACCCTCTGAAAGATCACATTTAGATGTAAGAGCCCCAAGTTTTTGGAGCTGAAATGCAGTGGTCACAAGTACCTCACTCAGCTCACTGAGTCATTTTCCTAGAAAGAGACTGACATGGAAGCAGGGTATCTAAATACAGTCTGTAAAACCTGAATCACTGGCATCCAAGTGATGCTGTATTTTGTGATTGCTGTATGCTCAAACATGCTCTCTGTTCCCACTTTCACTTCTCCAGCCCTGCAGACAGTAATACAGAATATTCAGCCACAGGTAATTTTTAACCTGATCAGCAGAGGATCCACCTGACTGCTGGGATGCTGCCTGGAGAGTTTGAGCTTGCCTGACAAGGGACCTCAGAGCGAAATACGTTCTGGTTACTGCTTCTTGGAGCATGAACTCTCTTCACTGGTACAGCACAAAGCCAAGGGAAATTTGGGTGCAGGACTAAAGCTGAGCCATTTTTCTCATTACTGTATCCTTGTGTCTCTCCTGCTTCCAGAGAAATGTCAATCACCCAGCAAGCTTTTAATCTTCAAGCCCCTCCTAAGCTGACCGGAGAGAGTACAAATGAGGGCCAGCCAAGCAGATCTGGGCACTGCAGAATGAGATCCATACACACTTCAAAAGGGACAAAGCAGTTGTGTTTTGCTGGATGTTTGGATTTTTTTAATTTCAAAGGGATTTGTGGATATCTTATAAGGAGGAACTGCTTGATTCATTTTGAGATTTATTCAGATGGAAGAAATTTAAAATTACTTTTGTTTCTAAGGGGGAGAGGAGAGCAATATTATATCTATTTACTCTGCTAACAGAAGACATCAAAGTAATGAATCATGTAAAGGACTGAAAGAGAAAAAATAATATAATATTGCAGCACTTTCTGTCTTTACTCTGCCTTTCTTGAAAGGTTTTTGCTTATTTTGCAGAGACTGCATTAATACTTTTTTCCAGGCTAGCAGTTCCCCACACACATACTCCACTACACCATCAAGTTTCCTCTGCAGAGTACATCAGCTTCGTTCCCATCTCCCCTCAGACCCCATTTTTTAAATTTTCTGAACTGTCACCATGCCTCACTATTAGTTCATTAAAATGAATGAACACCTGCTTTTTTTTCACTTAAATAAATAAACCCCTAGCAATATAGACCTATATGCATATATTTGCATGCTTGTGTATACATATATGTATACAAATCGCTCTTAAAATTCAGGCTATGTGAGGTGAGCTTGTGGGCATGGGTCAAAAAGCAGACTTAAATTCTTTTTCTGCCCCACCTGGTATACCAGAGACACAGGAGCTCTCCTGAGTGCAGGTGCAGAGAGCTCAGGCTCACCCCACTACACTGCAAGCATCCTACACCTACTGCAGGGTGAGTCAGGCACGAGAGGTTCTGCACCCGCTCCCTGACTCAGTCTCCAAACACACAAGGCAGGCACACCCTCCACTTCTCTGGAAATCAAGAGTGTCCTTTTCTTAAGGTCCTTACAGAAACTACACTGCTGTCCTGGTTTTGAATAACCACAGCAAACCCATCATCTCAAGGAGCTGCCAGAATGCTCCAAGTGCCAAATTGATATAAATGCCCCAGAGGGACTCAAACCCAGCTCTGTAATCCAGAACTGTGTAATTCTACTGTGTCCTTCATGAAAATACCCACCAAGTGCCATTTTAACACGCAAAACTAGAGTCAGGCTGAGAGTGAGCTCTCAGGCTTTTATCTGACCAACTGAATTGTCACCAGCATCAGCTACAAGGCTCAGAAAGGGAGGCAGCACCTCTGTTTTCCCTCTCATTTGCTGAATTACAGATGATCACTGGACCGTGGCAGGATATTGAGGGAGGAAAAGCACAACATGCAGAGAGGCAAGTGAGGAGGCACCGTAAGTGGCTGTAATAGAATTCAAACGTGTCAGAGAGGCAGTGAAAGTCAGATAATTGCAGGAAGATCAGGAAAGAGGAGATGAAAGAAGACTCAGTGAGAGGAAGAGGTAGGAGGGGGGAAAAAAAGGGAAAAAAGTGAGAAAAATGAAAGAGAAGTATAAAGAATAGAAAATGTGAAGGAAAGGGCAATTTTCTTTTTCCTCTCTTCCATCTCCTCCCGCACATCCCTCCAGGGCACTGCTCCCTGCTCATTCTGTAACTGAGGATTGCTCCTTTCTAGAACAAGATGGTGGGCTCCCCCCACCGTGGGCAGGACAAAAACAGCTGCCTGCACATTTATGACATCTCACCCAGACTTATCTCTAGTGCTGAAGGGTGCAGGGCCTGCAGTCAGCAGTGGCTTTTGCTGCAGGAACAGTCCACAAGACACACAGAGAAGCCACTTTTACCAACAGGTTCCAGGTGTAAAGCACCTGCAGTGACTCCCTTTCCACGGCAAAATAGAATTAAAAGTGTTCAATAGAACATCATTAAGGAAAATTATTTATTTGGCAAGTGTCTGATGTTTTCAGGAAACGCAACAAGCAGCTGAGCTTGTGTTCTAACATTTCCAGTGGATGAATTCTTCTCTGCATTGACAACAATGTTTGCATATCTTCACAGAGTGTTCTCTGAAGCAGACATCCTTCATACAGAGCTGAACGGGTGGTTGCAACTAAATTAAGATTGGATAGGACAGGTGACCAAAAACTGGTCAAGAGGTAAGAACACACCAATGAAAGCACATTTATAAAGATCTGGCTCTCTGAACACACAGTGCTGAAAACATTTTTTCGAGGAGATGACCCATGTACTGGAAACTAATTGGATATTTCATTATTATCCTTCCACTATCCCAAAAGAAGAAGTTATTTAAATATGTTAAGCATATTTTTGTATTTTTTTTCAGTGTCAAGCTGCAGACAGCAATATGTACCTTTTGCAGAACTAAAGGCAAAAAATTAAGAAGACAACTGTCTTCTGAAATTAGTTAAGAACTACTTTCTGGCCATTTGAGCTTCAAAAATGAACCTCAATGATCTGACCAGTCATTTTGAGTATAATTGTTGTGAAGGACAAGAAACACGCTCCTACCGGTTTCTTTTCATTAGCAAAAAAATGCTGCCCTCCTTTTCTGATCTTGGCAGCACATGAATGGATTGATAGCATCATTTCAATAAATAATGTGTCTGTACTATTACCATTCTGGTCAGTGTCTTCTGAACATATCCAGGGAAAAGAACCCAAGTATGCAACTTCAAGACACAGATTATTAAAATGACCAAACTAATGACTCACACTTTCATTACTCAAGCAAAATAGTATTTGCAGTACTGTCAAATGTGATAGTGGCAAATATGAAGCACCCTGCCCTGCATTTACAGCAGGATGATATTCTTAAAACATGTCAGTCAACTTTCTGGAGATTAATTGTTCGCTGAAGTGATGAGATCACGAAGTTCTTTAGAGGTTTGTGCTATTCCAGGACATCACTGGTGAAAGTTTTCGAGGGTACGCTGACTTTTCTTAGAAGATTTGTTTATGCTCACAACAGAAGAGAACTCTAATGCTTCTTGTTATTTCTTTTTTTTTTTTTTCTCTTTTCTTTTCACTGAGCATTGACAAACATACCTGAGAGACTAAAGTTGTTCCACAGCTGGATATGGACTGGGATACAAGCAGAGGAAGCAGACAAAGGATAATGAAAGTGAACCATTCAGCATTCTGATGAAGTTGAAAATTAGGACTGTTTACATAAGTCAGAACTTATTTGCATTTTCTGACATTTCAGGTCTCTTTATCCCTCAATTGAGAATTTCTTACATAACAGATAGATTAATGAATCAAAAAAAATATAAAAAATAAAAAAGCAAAGCATCCTGCCATGCCTGTTAGTGGTAAATGCAGTTTGGCCAGATTGCTTCCCTGTTCTTTACTCTGCTTCAAGAAGAGATCTGGTGATATATATACATTAGGATAAAGCTTTTAAAGAGTGTTCAAAGCTGAATGTTTAAATACTTTACCCAGGCCCAGCTGATATTTTATACAGAGTATAGGTAGATTCAAATCTTGCTTTTCTGAGTAAGCAGCATTCATAAGCCATTTCATGAACATATTTTCAGGAAACCTTTAGAACTTGTACCCCTTGCATAAACTAGCATTATGAAAAGGCTGTAACACGTGTAATAGGCATGCAAATAACAGTTTCTAAATTACCTGGTTACACAGTATGCAGACCATATTTTCAAATTATTTTGCCATTTAGATACTCTTTCTGATTTCAAAATGAAAGAGAAGTTATCAGAGGTAGAATTACACACCTACTGACTACTGCTTGTCATTATTCCAAACATATCTGGAATTACTCTAAGGACTGATATTTATCAGTGCCAGTAGCTACAACAGCAAGGAGATCTCCCATTTCTTTCCTGCCCTACCCAAGTCCACGTCTCCTGCAGGACCAGGGGGAACAAATCTCCCCAATTTCCTTTAAGTGCACAAGTCACAGGGACAAAATGTCTTTCACTGTCTGATAGGCTGGGATAGCTCTGGTGCCAATTGCTTCTCTCCACGACAGCAGTGAGGGAAGATATTAAATCACCCGCAGTTTAGAGAGCCCAGGAGGTGAGGTGACTCTCCAACACACCAAACTTGCTTTACCAACACAGGACCTGAGCGCTGCCCACACTGAGTCTGCCCCAGACACTGCAGGCATTTACCCACCCATTCCCTCGCACCAGCGTTCCCCCTCACCCTCACAGCCAGGTCTCACTGAGCCTTGGAAGAGCCAAAAGTTTTTAACATTGAAGCTCTAAAGTAAAAGAAGTCACTGTTCATTTACAAATAAATCCATTTTCATCTCAGTGCTGGCTGCAACTTCAAGCAGAGATTTTACCAAGCTTTCCCCTGCAACATTGCAACGGAGAAAGTGCAACACCAGGCTCATGAAGTTAAATTAAACAAAATGCCTTTAAAAACTTAACTGCTGAGACAACATTAGATCAAAGCTGACCGAAGGAAAACACAGTCATGAGAGAAGTAATGGCATTAATTTAACAAGTTAATTCCAGAATACTACAACCCAAATAACAGGGAGAAGTCTCTCTATAAAATCCTCTCTCCAATTTCACTGGCACCATAAGACACCGACAGTTTGACAGAAAACACAGTAAACACACTATAACTCTACTAATTAACAGGACCAGTATATGGGGAAGGCAATACATAGAAGCAAAAATACTAATGGAACAGCATGGAAATAGGAAATTGATTGTTCTGAGGCTACACGTACCGAGCTTTCATAACCGGCAACAGCATCAGCAGTCAAAGTGCTGAATGCAAGTTAGACTGCTGTGATTTAAATCTGCTCCTGCTGTGGCCAACAGGAAATGTGTCTCCAGATTCCCCCAAAGCCATGGAGGGCAGGGCACTGCTCACCTCCTCACCTCTGAACAACACTCCAGCACAGCTGAAGTGCTGCTGCAAAATCTTAAGACCAGCAGCAGAAATCTCATAAACAAATTTCAAAGTAAATATTTTACCAGGCGTAAGTGAGCACTTATTAAGATTTAGATGGTATCTTCAGTGTCCTTGACATTTTACAATAGTGTTTATCTCCCTTGTTTGCTAATTCACAGGATTGGATAATCTACAAGAAATTTACACATTAGAAACGAGCAGGATTCTTCATAAATATGACATTAGCACAACAATGTTCTAATATAAACATATGCAATGCTAAGGAGGAGCAAAGCATTTCCTGAGAGCAGAGGAGACCCTGTTTACCACTGAATAAGCTCTGTGTGACAACCTGCAGGGACCGAGGGGAAAGGACCCAGTCTGTCCCATGGAGCAGGGCTCTGCACTTCCAGAACATTCAGGGAAAGAGGCTGGGAATTAGGTCAGTGAATCAATGACCTCCCAGTTGCATCAGCCCAGCATTCTTCACAGGGGTGGGGAGATAAAACAATTTCCAGGCTATGAAGACAGTGGGATTCTGTCTACAATGTGGACTCCTTTTTTTCCAATGAATTAAAAACACGTGAGTAGTCTGTGCATTGTGACTATTTATAAAGTCCAACATGAAGCTTGTAATTCCCAGTTATTAGTACTCACATGTACAATGAAAATAAATCCCATTATAATGAAAAATTCTATTTTTACCTGGTCACTAATGAGACATAAGAATCAGACTGAGACATCATTTCATAGAGACACACAGTGTTTCCAACAAAAATCTGTAAAAATTAAACTGGGGGTTTAAAGACTTCTCCACAATGCAAGGGAGAAGCCGTGAACAGTTTTGGAGAAGGCACACACTGTAAGCAAATGAGGGCTTTTGTTACTCTGTTAAGTTGTCAGAGGCATTTGCTTTTTCCCCTGACTCATCCTTTTCCTTAGTGGATATTCTGACCCCTAGTCCCGGCAAATCCATCAGCACCAAAAAGTTCTCTCTGGTACCTTATTAATCACTCCCCTGCCGTGTGCTATCTTACCTGCAGATGTAATTCTTCTTGCAGGACTCTTGCAAATTCAGGCAGTTTGGTTTCTCCCTGTCCTCATATGAACACACAGGAACAATAGTCTGCCGCCTCCTTTCTGTACAGGCTACGTCTCGACAGGAGCAGAAGAGCATCCCGTAGCTGTGCTTTGGGGGGACCTTGTCAAAAAATAGCCGGAGGGCCTTATGACACTTCCGCTTGTTACAGATTTCATTAGACGTGCTGCTGGTGCAGGGGGTTATGTAAGCAGATCTGAACCTCTTGCAGGTATCATTTAGGTTACAAGCTTTGGCTGCATCCAAGCAATTGTTCCCCTTTGAAAGTACTGGCTCCACTAGAAAAAACAACACAACAGCAGTGAGAAACGCGTCACATTTAGACTTTGTGCTTTGTGGTTATTTCACTGTTAACGAGATCCTGAACACATAGATTTGTTACAGACAGAGCTTTCAGTGCCAGAAACTGGGACCAGTCCTTCTGTTTCTCAGGGTAATGGTTTAACAAGTGAACAAGAGCATGGGCATGCGGTGGGGGCAGAATGCTGGCCAACAAATGACCCTCTGGGCAGGCTGCACTTCATCTTCTTCGTAGCAGACATGCAGGGTGAGTATTGGGTAAGACTTGGTCTCACTAAGCAGCTCTTAAAAGCCCTGGGAAGTTGGAAAGCATACGTCTGGCATAAGAACACAGCTTCTAACTCGGTCCTGTAAAGCTCTGACATGCCCCATTTTTTTCCCTAGAACAAGTTAAATGATAGGCAGTGTCTGCCCCAGGTGACAACATTTAAAAGAAATCTGTGAACTGTGCAGAAGGTAAAACAGACCTGCCCATTGCTCCATTTTTTTGAGGTCTGAGGACAGTCCACCCAAATAGGAAAGAAATCAGGTGCAGCACTATGACTGGGAGCTCTCTAAGGCCACCCACAAGCTCCATGCTTAGGGAAAACACTGTTATAAGATCCACAGATGCCCCCTGAACCCTGGAAAATTTATGAACTTAAGAAGCTTTGAAGAAGCTGACATAAAATTAAAAAGTGACTGTGAAAGAAACAGTTTAAAACAAGGATGTCCCTTTCTCTCTCTCACACACACACACTCTACAAGAAATTATAGAAAAAATTAAACTCAGATATAAGTTAAGGCTATAATTACACATTTAATTTCTCAATACATTATCCAGATATTAAAACCCCATAGATGCTTTGCTTGAAAACGAAGGCAACTGGCATTAGACTGCAAAATTCAATTAAGAATAATTGTAATGCTGCTTTGGACATTAGGAATGCCAACATCACAGATCCAAGAAAATACATTAATTTCCCACTGCTACAGAATTTGCAAGCTGAACAAAACATTTTGCAAATATCTTAAATCTGCTGTGATCTCTTGGGGGAGCTAGCCAAAGATAAAACATTTTAAACGATCCAAAGCTCTAAGTTACTCTTACAAAAAGCTTTTTTTTCCTGCATCTTTCACCTTTACGCAGAAACCCACTCCAAGGTCCTTCTACAGTTCACTGCCGCACATCTCCATTCTTCTACCACTCTGCCTCCTGTTCCCAGATCAGGATATCAACCTTTTCTCCTTTTCCACAGCAGGAAAACACGAAGCACTTTGGCTGAGATGCTGCCCTGAGGTGCTGCCTTTGTTGGAACACACTGAGCCAAGACGGGCCTTGGCTGCTTGCACACACTTCCCATTATTCAAACAGATCACCTGCAACTGTCCCATGCATCTTACCTACCCAAAAATAACCCCAAGCTAAGTAGCATTAGATTTGTGTTTCACTTCAGCAACGTGCTGTAATTATGTTCAGTGTATTTGTACATTTAACCTTTGTAATTTAACAATCACACTCCAAGTCCTTCCCAAACTCAGCTGCTTGCACAATAAAATGGCAACTTTTTGCATCTTCATAAATTACAGAATTGTAAACATGCAACATTTGACTATAAATTAAGGGCCCAGCATTTCTTATAACAGCAGCCTACATCAGATTATGCAACACCAGATGCAGAAGAGATGAGATGCCCAAAATACAACACTCTCATAAAATTGAAACATTTTTATATAAAATGTTGTACTACATTAGCATACAACTATAATATTAACTATGAGCTCTCGAAGATATTTTATACAGTATATAGAATTATATGTTTAGTACAAATATAATTACTCTGTAATCTGCAGGGCATATAATTATGCAATATATGAATAGTATATGCTAATTACTATGTGATTGCAGAGTAATTACATGGTTATTTGTGCCTGGGAGTCAACTGCTGAATTCCACTCTTTAAAACAAAATTCTGTGGAACAGCTCCGAATGGGGTATTGCAATATGTACACTCTTCAGCTTACTGCATTGGTATATGCTGCTACAGAATTAAAATGCATTGTGAATACAAACACCTCAAAAATCAAAAGAGGCAGGTTAATCAATCTTTTTTAAAAGGCAGAACATAAGCCAAGTCACTGACAGTGCAAACAGCAGAGAAAGTTATCTTGGGTGAAAGCTGAATTAGGTGCAAAGTCTTCACAAACAATAGTTATTCATATTCATACCTGTCATTCAGTTTATATCTGCCCAACACTCATATACCTCTACATGTCAACTCTGAATACAGACTGCTTTTGGGGAGGTTTTGTTTTTTAAACCAGCCCTGGCTGTAACATGCCCCTTGCCTTTTCTGTTTTGATATATATGTCTCCAGCCCTTGTTTCTGGCATACTTGTCATAACATTATACAGATTACTTTTACCTTTTAAAACCAAGACTAAATGTAGAAGAGGTGCATCAGCTGCATCTGAATTAAACCCGACTGTCTAAGCCAACTCTTCTCATTAATACCAACTTCTCTTAAGCTTTTAATTCACATTTTAATGCAAAATCGACAATCTGCAACACATTTAATGTTTTATTTCAATTGCAAAAGTGCAGAATCATTCCTAAATCCTGTGGTAACTACAAACAGTTAACAATGCTGGGAGTGTTCCTGAGGATTACTTATGCAGCAGTAATTTATAAGGTCAAAATTTCACCCAGCTTCTGTTCCACAAAGCTTAAATTATTAAGACAGGCAGGAGTTTGGCTCTTACCAGGTACTGACTACTTTAAAAGCAAATGGATCTTATCCAGAGTTACTTTTCATACCAGAAGCCTTTGGGAAAGGTTTGTGTAAGGAGATCCTTTTTTCAGTTTTCCCCTCTCTTGGGGCATTAGGATATGGACTGAGGGCAGTCAGGGCAGGAACCTGGGACAAGTAAAGATTTCTTTGCACCACCATTTCCCAAAGCAGAGCTTCCTCCTTCCCAAATCCGCTTTGCCTGGGCCCATTCTGGAAATCTCTGCCAAACCACACAGCCCTCCACTCCTGCCAAATCAGTCCAGAAGCCATGGAAAGTCACTTCCAGGCAGGTGATGTGCGGTGCCTCACGGCTGTGAGCGAGACCTGGGTCCTGTCTGCAGCACAGGGCCCAGGAGAGCTGAGCTGGAACCACCAGGACGCCGCTGCCTCCCAACGGGAGCCCCTATCCAGCAGCTGGGGATGCTGCCCCGATGGGGTGCAGGCAGAGGGATGG
Organism: Bombycilla garrulus; assembly: GCA_013400315.1. NCBI lineage: Eukaryota > Metazoa > Chordata > Aves > Passeriformes > Bombycillidae > Bombycilla > Bombycilla garrulus. The sequence continues at coordinate 366,208 of VXBU01018237.1, read as the reverse complement.
CAGAGCCAGGAGCTGTGCCCTGGGGGGAAAGCAGCAGTGCTGGGATGCAGAAACCCTCCCTCCCACCAGGCAGCTGCTGCACAGCACACACACCAACTCTGGGGCAGGACCATTGGGTACTGACACTGACTGGCCTTTAGCTGCACCCCCAGCTCTTGCACTGCACTTATAACACGTGTGACATGTCTTCTGACCAATTTCTCTGATGAAAAAGCAGTCCTTGCACTACACTGTGATGTTTGTTACCTCCTGCATCCCTTCACCTGGCCCAACAGTGCTACAGCCACAGCAGTCCTGGACTCTGTCTCCCACAGATCGCAGAAAGAAGTCAGCCAAAAGCTCCTGTCTTTTATCCAGAGGTGCTCCTAAAGTCTTAATAGAGCATCCTCTACCCTGTTTGATCTTCCTCATGCTTCCCCCTCTTTCACAGTCTCTCCACCTTTATCTTTCATTTTCCTTGCACCTCTATTTCCATTTCATTTCTGTACCTACTGTATCTCCTCAGCTTCTGTTAACCCATCCCATGGTACGCAAAAAAGGATTCTCAGTGGGCACTGGGAGCTTCTTATTTGTGCTCCCACTAGACAGAAGGAGCACAAGGAATATTAGCTGTTCTGTAAGATTCTTAATAAGCAACAAAATGGACATTTAGTTTTCAATTTTCTTACAGCATATAAAAAGCAATTTACTGAGGTTGTCATTAAAATTGCTATTACTATTTGCAAGTAATTAGCATTAGTAGGTTTTCTAGTGGATATAGTGAAGGGAATGCTGTAAAGAGAGCAATAAATGTTAATGTGATGGAAGGTAAAATTACAAAGTGATAGAGGTGACCACATGGGTATGGGCCTACTCCAACACAGGTGTAGAATATGGCATATAGGAACCAAAAACTGACCAAAATTAAGAAGAGAGCCATGATCCTACTTAAACCAAAGTGCTGCTGTGGGGTTCACCAAAGTACTTCTGCTTTGTAAGAAGAGAAGATTGAAAAATAAGGAAAGCAAATATTGTCATCTGCATTTTAATGGATTAAAATAAACTACTGTTTTCCCAGAAAAATTATTTCTAATCCCAAGTGACAGAGAAAAAAATGAGTCATCCTCAAAAAAATCCTGAGACTGATAGTGTTTTTCTGAAGTTCTACTTGTCTTCAGCTCAGCATTTACAGAACAGGTGACCTATTTCAAATCTTTTCCATAATCTCAATAAGCAGATAACTTAGTCTTTAAAGTAAAGCTAATGTATTATCAGATATGACCAGGGCTTTTAGAAGACTACCACATACAAGAAGATGCATGTTGAAATTACAGTTGATGTCACCAGGTGACAAAAATGAGACCGAACCCCTTTGAAAGGTACAACCAAAGCTACAGCAACAAAAAGATCTAAACAAACAAAACTTCCTAAAATAAGACTTCAGCTTCCTAAAACCAAAGTTTGAACATTTTACATTCCTGGTTAGTCATTAATTGTTTTATCACACAAATTACCTAGGTCTCTAGAACTCCTTTTTGAATATAAATGTACTTGAAGAGGTAAATACTGTCTCCTGTCCACGCCATTTACAGATGGGGAACAATCTTGCTAAGCGTGAACCAACAAGCATGATTTGGAAGTGTTCGTCTACCATGTTATGTTTGGAAGTGTTCAGCAACTGTGCTAAGCACAACTGCTACGTCTGAAGCCTTTCCCAACACACCCTGGCCTTTGTTTTTATGAGACTCTGCTGGTGAATCATCAGCCAGGATCTTGCAGACTTTGGTTCAATGCCTTCTGTGCCATGAGACTCAGAAACACTGTTCTCATTTCCCAGAAGGGCTCTCAAACCATCTCATTGCAGAGTGTTCTCAACAAGGAAATGGTGCATATTGCAAAACAAAGAGGGAGCAAGATGCTTCAGCCCAAGAATGAGAGCTCTCACTGGGAGGCAGATTGCTGGGTCCTGGCCTACACCCAGGAAAGAGAGTTACTTCTCTTACAAGAGTAATGACTGGAAACCTTCCCTGAAGAAGACTCTGTAAGCCTGCAGAGGCATGATCCCACTTGTACTTGTACTCCCTACTTCTAATCCCTTCCAAAAATACCTTTTTATACCACATCTCCTTCCCTTCCTTCCAGACTAAGGTACTGCCAAACCCACAGGGTACCCTCCCAGACATCCTGAAATCCTGCAGGGATAAGCAGAGAGCAAAGACATCCCACTTCCTCAAGGGCTGTTCTGATCACTGCCTCTGAGACTGAAGCACCACGACCCCTTGTGCTGGGTGCCCATTAAATTTCTGCCTATCTACTCCCAGGAGCACACACTGACTGCTGTGTGGGCAGAGGCATCCACCTGAGGCTGTGAGTCTGGCTCCTCAGCTCCAAAGCCCTCCAACAAAGCTCAGTTTCTGTATTTCCAGTACCTTTCATTAGACCAGGTTGCTCAAACTTTATCCAACCTGGCCTTGAACATTTCCAGGGATGGGGTATCCGCAATCTGTTCCAGTGCCTCACCACCCTCACAGTAAAGACTTTTTTGTTCCTTTATTTGCTTGTTGTTAAAACTGTTTCTTCTGTGTACTTTATAAAGATTCTGAGCATCTTGCTAAGGATTTTAGATATTGCCTTGAAGCAGAGGCTTTTGACTTTCAGGTGGATAGATTTATCTCTTGGTCTGTTCCTGGAAGTTTAATTTTACTAATGGGGCCACATTCTCTAAATGCTTCATTTTTTATTGCCCAAGTTCACCACTAGACCTGGGCTCTAATACTCGACAGGCCTCTTGTCTACATTTTGACTTAGCTCCTGCTTTAGTTGACCATTACCTGGTGCATTTAATAGAAACTGCAAATGAAGGCTGCAGTGAAACTGCAACTCCTGTGCTGCATATGTATTGATAAAAAAGGGGGAAATTATATCTTACCACTTCCTTTAACACTTTAATTCTTTACTGGGGAGGAATGGGGAAAAGCTGACCAGAGAACTCCCAGGTGGCTGAGGGACATCTGCTCAACTTACAGGTTATTTAAGAGGAAAGTCTTATAAACTCAGAGTGATCTGGTTTACATTTTAGTTCCACGAGGGCAGAGAGGCAGAGGAAGCCCTGCTCCCCAGTGTTAACACCACTCTGGCATACACTGCTGAAATTCTGTCTTCACCCACAAATATCCTGATCCATTACCTTTCGTTTCTGTTACAAATCTAATGACAGGTTAGGCCAGGGTCCCTAATCTTCCACACGGCACTGAGGACAGCAGCTGTACATTATATTCATGCCAGCACAGTTAAATCTACTTGGTTCACTGGAGCTATTCTGAATTTTCAATAATTTAAGTTATTAATTTGGCTCTTAAAACCTACTGCTACTTCTGTCCAAAGTATCTCACTTAGGAAGCAGAAACGCATTAATAAAGTCAGAGACTTGCTAAACAAAGAAACTACAGTTGTTGCAAACTGATCCAGTCACTGTTTCTCATATTACTGCACCAATGATTTCAGTTCTACCCTAAAGAGTTTTAGGGTGTAAAGATCATTTTAACCTATCTACACTACAGTAACACGAGGGATGGATTATGCATGACTGGGGCCATGTACAGCATACAATTTTTTTTTGTGAGGGATTCAGTCATTCCACACACAATTCAAGCTCTGTATTGAGTGAGAGGCTGGGTTTGTGATGTGGAAGGCTATCACCACAGTTTCAGCTGAGTTCTTCTAATTAATTTCCCCTTAAAAATAGAGTGCAAATGTGTTACTGTATATGCTCTCGTCTTATACAGTTCAGTATTTTATTATTAGCTAAATACTAAATCAACAGAATTAGGAAAAAAGGCAGCAGACACAGAAATAGAGAATAAACCTGTGAAAACATTCAAACCTACACGGTTGCCACGAGAAGTGATTTACTGCACGCAAGTTCTCAAGACACAGTGAGGGACTGTTTTGCCAAAGTCATGCCAATTTACAGGGCAACTTTCAGCATTTCTTTTTATTACTACAGAATTGAATTCACAACTTGTTTCCTCTTTTCCTCAGACTTGATTAATTACCATGTTAACATAACTACTATTCTCCTGCTTATAATGGGCTCCCTCTAAAGTGCTGCCCCAGCAAAATAAACCAGGAGAAAGCTTCTAGCTTTTTGCTCCTGCACTACAACCCTTTCTAATCTCACTATTTTTTCAAATTTATGTTCCATTCCAATAAAGCTTGTGTGAATATTACAGCAAATCAGATAATACAAGGTTACGACCCTTGTAATTGATCCTTCAAGGTTCTTTTTCCCTTTTTTTTTTCCAGTTGACGTGGTAAAAATCACATTTAGCTGTGCTTGTTGACACTTGAGAATTCACTTTGTTGGTCGTATACACTGTTTCAGAGAGATCACATTACATAATGATGTATTTCTAGTGCTTCATTTCTCCTACACCTACAAGCCCATTAAGCTGTAAGCAAACCTCCCGTGGGGCTGTAAGACTGCAAGTACCAAGGGGGCAATGTTCCCATCCTGTTCAGAGGGAGCATGGCTGGAGAAGTGTATTATGTGAGGACACAGGGTTAAACCTTAGCTGCTTCTTAAATAATTTCAAATAAATGAAAGCAGCTTAAAATAAAAAGTTAATTTCCAACTGTAGAAAAATACACATTTAAATGAACACGGACCATGTATCCCAGCACTAGGAATCAGATCTGGAGCAATGGTTTCTGTATCACATGACCACGGGAATAAAGTGATTAATTGGACTGTCTCAGTAAATGCGATCATTACACTTTTAATTAACCTTTTCAACCTCTTACACCTTTTCGTTTTGTTATGCATTAGATTTTTACAGTTTTCCAGTTATTATGCTTGACTAGACTTAAAACAATGTGGAGCTCTGTTAGAAAGATAAGAAAAACAATTGAAACAGCTCTTACTGTTCTTAATAGGAAAATATCACAGATACTGTCATCATCAGAGTAGTTATAAATCAGGTGGAGGACAGACATTCTGAACTCTGTGGCTACATTCCCACCTAATTTTTGTTTTGGCAGCACACTGTTATTTAATGACTCTGGCTACCAGGGAACTAGCTTTTGAAAATTCTTTCTCAACCTAGTTATAATTACTCCATATAAATCATACAATGATCAATTATAATAATCTTAGCTTCATCCATTATTTAAAAGTAGAGTTTGAATCTACACAGCAGGAGTGCAGGAAATTCCAAAGTCCCTTCTCTGCTCGCTCACAACTGCTTTATTCCTGAAGCCATGCCAGCTACAGGAAAGAAGGGGTCAGATATGCTCTTATCTATGACATCAAAATCCGAAATAACCACAGATTTCAGACAAGCAGTGGTTTCTGGTTTGGTTCTTGGCTTGATTTTTTTTCTAACCACACTGTCTTACAGTTGGTGAAACTAAATTCAACATGAGATTTTGCTTTCTTTAGGTTGCTGGACCAGAATCAGAGGAGTTCTGCAATTATATACACTGACAGCAGAAAGTATTCCTCCTTTAAAATGGCCTAGGTCTGCCTCACATAGATTATATACAGACACGTTTGCATACACACCTATGCATGTACTAGAACGTTTCAGTATTGTTTGGCTTCATGTGTCATTTCACAAGAGCTTGAGAAAAAAATCCAAATATTCTTGTCTAATTTAAGGCTGATCCTAAATACTTGAGCACAATGAACACTAAATCTGATGGAAGGAGGAAAAACACTTAAAAAGAAACAAACTTTCATGAAGGTTCAAGCAGAACCCAAACCTTTTCAGAAAAACTTCAAAACTTTTAACTGGATTTTGAAATAGTAACAAGAACTATTAGAACTATTTAGGAAACTAAGTGTTTTTAATTATGCAAAATATTAGTTAATTGTTATTACTTTTCTGCATCTTTTCCTAGTTCAGTCACACCCATAATATTTGCTATCCAATGTTTACAATGTTGATATCAAAACAGTGTCTGTTTTGAGGTTTAATATTTTTTAATTTCCATCACCTATTTTAATGTTTTGACTACATGCCAAGAATTGCTTTGTCAACAGAGCTGTATTTTTCTGTGCTTCTCAGCTATGTTTGCCCTAAGCCCCCAAATTTTGCAGCTTTTAGGCTGGAGCAGAGAAAGGAGATGACAAGGAAGGAGACCTTGCCAGGGCAGGAAGGAAATTCTAGAAATACAAGGTTTTATATGTGACAAAGCAAGTATTCATATCTGATATCAGAAGCACAAGGTTTTTCAGTAACTCCACAGCCTCTCCAAATAGCTATCCAGTATTCCCAATGCATCCCATTAAAATTTTTTCATGGTATGTTATCTAGCTCTTTCTACAACATAATTCCCCTGTCTTCTTCCTAAATTTACTCCTTTCCTCTTAACAGTGGGTTAAGAGGAATGGTTACCTGTCTTCTAAGTTAGTCCCCCTCATATTCTTTCTTCACAACCTAAATAATATTTTCTGGACATCTAAACTTTTGCTACTTATTCTCAGATTTGGGGAAAGAGAAAAAACAAAAACAAGAGGTTACAAAAAAAAAAAACCCAAAAAAACCAAAAAACCCCAAATCACTGACCAAGAGTTTTTGTACAAGTTGTACTCAGGAGATTGCTACAGACAGACAAAACCTGTTAATTCAAGAGTTGCTGAAGCATAGCTTACTCCAGCCTCAAGCAATACCAGTGTAGGTAGGGATGGCTTACACACATTGACTGCCTGCTGCAGGAGTATATATTAGCTTATCTTTGACAGCAGCTTGCTCCTGATGGCTATAACCTGAAAAAAAAAGTCAAAGTATATAAAACCTTAGTAGAAAAATTATCCAGCTTATTCTGCAGTATTACTCTTTCAGAAGGAAACGAAGGGAAGACAGTGGGCTGGAGAAGTGATTGTGAATCCAGTCTGACAAGAGCAGTTGTTGGGATAACTCAGGGAACAGTTAAAAGCAGAGAAAGGGACACATCCTCTCTCCAGAACAACAAGAGGAAAGCACCACTGTTCCTAGATGGGAGAGTCACAGATGTCTCACTGGTCATGACAGAAGTCCACCAGCACAAGTGAGAGAAGAGGCTAAAACCTCAGTGAAAGCAGCAGTGACAGACACGGGGCAGATGCTCAATTAGTGACAGCAGCAGCAGGGGTGGGGCAGAGAGTGCCATCATGGCACTGGGAGAGCAATAGAGACAGAGAACAGCAAAACCCACAGCAGCTGGGGAGGCACCAACTCAGCCCCCCTTTCCCTGCTGCCAGTGAAAACCATTCGGGGCAATTATCTGGCCTATCGACCAAACAATATGAGCCTCATTCCATTAATCCACCACCAGCTGCTCCTCTTTTCTCTATCAGTTGGTCCCAACGAAATCCTGTTGAATACAGATAAATTCACCACGATGTGAAGAGGACAGCAGTGGTAACTCTTGCCTGCTCACGGATTTGGTTATGTGAGCTTCAGTCACTGTGCTGCTGACTCCACCTCAAGTCTCACTGCTGAGCCCCAGAGGCAGTGACCAGGGAGATGTGAGCCTTGAGGCAGGTGCACTAATGGACCAAGGGAAACAAGATACTTTGGACATCAGTAACTTCCATGATACTGCCCTGGAGAGTTAATAATGACTGTGACGGTCCCCATCCTACTGTGTGCCCAGAAGATGAAGCAGTACAAAATGAAGGTGAGGCAGCCTGGGTATGACACATGTCACTTACATACAGTGCAACTGGGGGTTTGTTAACTTGAGATCATTATGATATGTAATAGATTACACCACACTAACAACTAGACCACTGCCTACTGTCTAATCTAAATTATCTGTCACTTTCATTTATGCCACATACAACATGTGACAATAGAAAAAAAAACTTTTGTCTGTTTCGTCTTCAGTGTTCTTGGCTTTCCCCTGTTCCCCACAGATCCCTCTCCTGAGCTGGTCCGGTTACCTTTCCTTAGGTCTTATAAATGGCCAATATATCTTTTTTTTACAAATGTAAAACTGTGGTTCTTTCTGAAAAAAAGGCAAAGAGGAAATAAAATTATTTTGACTTGTTAACTACATTTGTGTCTCTTTTTCAAGACGCTGCTGCCCCTATGCTTCTGCTATCATGTAGTGCCCAGTTTGAAGCTCACTGAACAAAACATTTTGACTTCCATTTACTCCAAAAAACTCTGAATCCAGGTTTTATGCCCAAATTTATCTTGTCTTTGAAACCCATTTAAACCAGCTAAGCATTTGATTGAGTGCTGAAGTGAACTGGGCATCAGCTTACACTGTCCTTGGCTTCATTTTTAACCCTAAAATAGATATAGAATATATTGGTTTTTATTTGGCATATGTGTTTACCAATATGTAAATGCACAGGTACACAGGACAAAAGCAAACACAGTTGGAAGAGAAAAGCAGTGTTATAACAAAGTTGATTATTTTGGTGTTCAAATACTTAAGTCAAATGAATGTCTTCCTAATTAGCGAGGAGCGAGCCTCACTAAGTAAAATGACAACACTATTTACATTTAAATAGTCTATTTTATTCAGAGTCACTTCACACACATGCACACTACTGAACTGCAGCCAATTCTGCAGTGGAGAATAATAACTATATAGCACCAGCAGCAGTGTCCAAGAGGTACTGGAGGGAGATGGATAAAAGATGAATCAAGAGTGTATAATGCTCCAGTAATCAAAATTACAACACTTTTTTTAGAATTTTTTTTCAACATTCATACTCCTGCCTGATCAGGTAAAAAGTGCTACTGCTGCCAGGAATTCATATCTCAAGACTGACATCCCAACTCACATCCTGCTAGGATGCTTGCACAGCATTGACTAAAATGGATGGGTTTGAAATAGTAATTGACTAGTGATGTATGGCCTCCAAATAGGCAAATTATGTTTACATGTCTCGGTAAGTGAAGAACCCATTTCAAGACAACGTGAGTATTAACACCATTAATGTATTAACACATTCCCTTCCTGAGGGTGCAGCCAGTACAGCGCTGCAGAGGCAGCAGCAGTGCAGCTCCCAGGAGCTGAACAGTGTCACTGCTCCTGTGGCCCAGGACACTGCCCACTGGTCACTCCATGACCTGGGGACATGGAGACTGCAGCTCCTGCCCCTCTTGCATGAACACAGCTCTAGTTCATAACTGTGGCTGTGACTGAGTCACTGAGACCGTGGGTGCAGAGACTCTATTGCTGATTTCTGCCTGAAAACCTTGGTGCTTAGCAAATTGAGCAGAAAACTTTGGTAATCTTCAGCTTCCCAGTGTTGTCCCACTCTTTCTGTTGAAGAATTGATTCAGTAACTGCTAGGAAAATGCTTAGAGATGCCTGAAGTACTTAGACTCAGTGCTCCTCACAAAACAGGATGATGAGGAGTTCCTTAGCGCTGCTGGAGACACAAGTTCAACATCATTCCACATATATTTGCTCTTTATTTCTATTTACTCACTTTTTCATCCCCATCTAAAACACAAAGGAGTTTGTTTATATACCTGGTAAGTGTCAACAGCATTATTTTACTTCTGAATACATTAAAAATGCATATATTCAGTTAAAAACAGTACTCATGTTAAAGCCTGAGAGCTAAACTAAACCTGCACCTTGAAGCTGGTGATGTTCTAATACTGTTGCCATGTGTTAGAGAGACATAAAATAATTGAGCCCCAATCCCAGGAAAAGCATCACATATGGAAGCACTGAGGAGAGAACAGAATCTCAACATTCAGTGTACACTGGATACACACACACATCTCAATCAGAGCAGCAGCTCCTCCTCTCCAAGGCCCTCCTACCACTGGGAAAACTTTCACACTTCCAACTAAGTGCACATCCAATACAACAGCACAGTTCCCTCAGTAATTCAAGAACATAAGAAAGAATGATTAAGAATGCTATTGAAATCAACACCAAAACTTCAAATAAAATTAATCACGATTAGCTGTTGAAACCAGAATGATGTAGAAAAGCGAGATATACACAATACAGCAGCGCACCAGTAAATAAATAAAGCACAAAAGTCCCACATATCTGACATTTGAAGAACAAAACTATCCATCAATGTCTTGGCACAGATCGATCAAACAGAATGCTGCTGACGAAAATCTAATAGTATGATGGTAATAATGTAGCCATAAAGCCTCTACTCTGTAATTGACTGCTTCTACTTCAAGCTAACATGTCTAAAAGAGTGACTAATGTTCACCTAAAGATTCCACTTGCGTTGAATGACAATCAGCTACACCTCGTGTTATTCTCCATAGATTGCTTGTGCCGGGTAATTGCTGAGGGAGAGGAGCCAGAGGGGAAATGGTCTTCTTAACTAAGGAAATTCATGTGAAGAATGGTTTGATAATCTCAAAGGAAAATATAGTTTCCCATCTGATTTTAAAACACAGCACAATACTCCAGCCATAATATTCCTTTCCTAAAGCAGAAACATCAGTGGGGACTCCATAAACAGGGAAGAGTAGGTTTTAAAGTGGGTACTTAAACTTTCAACAAGATATAAAAAATACAATTTTTGCTTGCCAAAATTACAGCCTAAATTCTTTGCATAAAGAGTGTATTTCTGAGAGGCTACAGATAGATTGTATGCTTTGGTCAGAATTTCCATTTCACTGCAAGTCAGTAGAGTTAATTAGCATTATAAACCAAACAGAACCATACCCTTCAATGACACGTCTTTATAACTTACTTTTGTGATCTTACAGAGCAGACTATTTTACAAATAATGTGAATTAATACACAGTTTATGTAGCTTTTAGATGAACTTCAGCACATTTTTGTACTTTCCTAAATAAAACCTGAAAAACGAAAGAAACAGTTTGGTGGGTTTTTCTAACTTTTTTGAGGCCAGAATGAGAAATTTAAATCTCCTTTCTAAGTTTCATTGAAGATAAAAAATATATTTATAATTAAAATGTTTGGAACTCTTTAATGGACCCTGATTGTTACTCAGATTGCTCTGTTGCCTTTGATATATACTTAAAGGTAATTGGCTAGTCTTAGTGATGCATTTTTAAAGAGCTACCTATTGATTAATAATGTTTCAGTATTAATATAACCACTTTGTGTGGATCAAGAAACATCAATAGCAGAAACCCATATTTATCCACAAATTAACTGGATAGAGATCTGTTGCTTTAAGCAAAATGGGTTGCATTCACTCATTATTTTACAAGAGTAATGAGATAACTGCAAGTGTGAAGTTTAAAGAAAAATTTGGGTTTATATTTCAGCTGCATACAATAGATAAAGTTCATTTTTTCTGCTTTTGCAGAATGAATGAAAAGAGGACATAAAAGTAGAACTCCCAGCTGCAGGAATTGGTGACACTGCAGTTTTGTACTTTTGGGCCTCCAGGTCAAATGCTGGACAAAATGAAATGTACAGTACTGACAGAGGAGGCTCTTTTTTATTTATTTTTTTTAATCCAGTTAAAAATGGATTAAACTAGTAAATGGTCTTGTAGCTGACCCCTATAACCAGGCCTCTTACAGCTCCACTCATCTCACTGTCACCCAACAGGTTCCATAAGGACTCAGGGGTTTGCTGATTTATAGATATTTGAAAAGAATGGCCTGGCCTGTGATGAAGAGCCATCTCAGAATTATAAATACCTGCATCAGTTGATTTGCATAGGAAATGGCAGAAAAAGAGAGGGCTGTGCCTTCCTACCACAAACAAGAATAAATAAATAAATTAGGGAACACCTCATTGTCAAGTATCTTAGCAAGCAGTTCAAAACTTGTGCACTGAAACTTTAGGAAGACCGGACTTCCTAAACTCAAGCCTGATAGTTGCAATGGCTATCCCAGTTCATCCTGTTGTGGAAAGCCAAAATAAGTCCATCCTGTGCAAATCATCTGTCCCAGTCTCCCCATGGCTGTGATGCTACAGCCTCCACGGTATTCCATACAGTGTCTAGCTATCTTTAAAGTCAGATTTCTTTTCTCTAATATCTAACCTAAACACCACACACTACAATTCAGAACAAATGACAATTACCCTGTCACAAAGGATATTACACCGCTTTGACATTTGTTCTTAATGAATCCACAGTGACCCTCCTTATCACCTTACATCCCCTAGATAGTTTTAAATCAATTTTTTTAATACCCTATTCTATCATGCTTCCAAGCACGGTGTTTAGGAACTTGATCATAATAACCAGTGCTTTTTTGCTAGGTCTATTTTATTGATGGGGTATAGGTGTGTGTATATATTTTATTTTCTTTTTTTTTTTTAATAAAGTAGGTTCTATGTTAGTTTTTCAGCAGCCCCCTTGGGCCTCTTTTTCCTTCCATGAATTCTCAAATTGCTAATGGCTTAGCGACAGCTTCAGTTTATTAAGTACACTAAAAATAATTTAATCGGGCCATAAGAAGGAAAAACCTCTAACATTTCTTGAATATTTTTCTTTCTTTCTATTGATGACACAGTTTAACCTGAAATTAAAAAGGAATTTTTTTAAATGCCACATCATGTGATGACGTACGACATGTTACAGGTCAAATAGCTTAAAACTACCTTCTTAAATTGCTTGCTGAGCTATGTTGAATACTTTTAGATGGTCTTTTATCAATATAGAAAGTAGTTCTTACAGTCAAAAATCCGTCTTTTCACCTCCAATACACACAGGTCACCAAGGGAAACACAGAGAGAGGAGGGAGGCCTAGAGGGATTGGCAGACTCTGTCTGTCTGGGGTGGTCTTGCTACTCTGGATAAGGAAAAAAAAAACTTTCACCCCAAATGAAAATTTAAGTGAGATTTCTGGTAGCTTTTTCTCACCACGGTGGCCCAGGCAAGGAGAAGCCTTCTGACAAATCAGGTCTTTATTATCATAAAGTTGGCCAAAACTTTATTCTGTTGTTCATTTATGTACAAACACAAAAATGGAGAGCGTCTCTATTCACGTTAACAAAACTCTTCTGTGGCAAAACCAGGATATTCAAACGTGCACTCACACCTCTGGAGCTTGAAAGCCTCAAGCTCTGAGCAAAGTGTCATTATTGAAAAGAGATCTCAAAGCCCCGTTTTAGGACAATACATCCACCCACAGTGGTCTTGATCACCCTCTCAAATGTGTGCATGACCACAGGAGCAATAAAATAAGCACCTCTTGAATCTCAAATGCATGTTTGCCTTCTTTCCAATTTTACTGGGCAGGAAGCTGGAATCTCTTTATCTCTCTCCTGGTCACCACAGTTGAGCTGGGGCAGCAGTGGCTGAGAACATAATGCAGCCAAAGAAACACAGCAAATCCAGGTGGAGATAAAACAACAGGAAGCAAATCAGCACAAAGCAGACCCCTCCCTGCCCACAGCAAAAAGGGGCACCTGAGTCACGATCCCCAGTGCTACATGGCTGTGGATCCAGCAAGGTAAGGACGTGTAAAATGTGTATTTGACAGTCAGATCAGCAAGGGCCTTTTTCACAGCATCCGTCCTCGGCAATGACAGTTTGCTGAGCTTTACAAATAGGGGCTGTTTTATCTGCTCAGGAAAGCACTGAAAGCTGGACTAGAAGAGCTGGTCAGCTCCCCAAAGCCCTACCCCCACAGAGCTGTCAGTCAGCCAGAGCCTGGGGAGCTCCAAACCCACTCTCCTACCATTTCCCATTCATCTATAAAATCGCAGGAAGCCAGTGAAGGGACAGTGCCAGGAGCATCAGTTTCCATTTCTGAAGGGCTCCTGGAAGAAATGTCAGTCTGCTCAGCCTTCATTGCCTGACTTGTAGGGAACTGAAAAGAGAGGGAACCAGGGAATATTGCACAAAATGTAATCTATGGCCTTCGGATGAGGGCCACAGCCATTCAGTGATGCCCTGGGTGTGAAACTCTGCAAAGCCTGGCTACAAACACAGGAGATCCAGTTCCTGGAAGAAGCACTTTGTCCACCCCTAATCAAGAATTCCTTGCAAGACAAATTAATGTAGACTAGAGCTACTAGTATGATAGAATGGCTATTAGAAGAGCTTCCTCCTCTGAGTTTGCAGAACCTTACAAAAAGCTCAAGACCAGGCGATCCACTCCACATCTGCCATTCCCATTCCACAGCTGGATCCCTCGGGCTTCTGAAGCAGCAGGAGTAGGAATGGGACAGTAAAGGAAGCACAATTTATCACAAGCAATGATTTCCTGTGAATTTGAATGCCCTAAAGTTGCAGCAGTGGCAGAAACACAAGGATTAGCTGCTTCAACAAACACACAAGCTGTATGAATATTCCCATTATTACTAGTTTCCTAAGAGTAATTCTAAGGTAATTTTTTTTTTTCTTCTTAAAAAAATTAAATTATCAACTTTTCTAGTTTGTCTTTATCCAAACAGTTCTCCAAAACTCATTAATGGCTGGACTGCTTCCGACAAAGTTTAATTTGTATGCAAAGCTTGCTGCAAAGTAAAATTTGAAGAAGTAACACAGCACTATAACGAAGTTTGACATTTTCCTACCTTCTTTTAATCAGTCTCACACGGTGCTTTACATTTTGTTATGATGCGTTCATGCAGTGCTGAATCCCAAGTAACAATGACCCACCCAAATTCCCAACGAGTTAAGCAGATGCATAAGAAGCAATTCAGAAACAAGCAGCAACGCTAAGAGAAAAAGCCATTAAACATGAAGAGAAAGCTTTTACCAGGGCATAGGAATAGGTCAAGTTGTGCAAAAAGGAAATATAAGGAGCACTTTAATGGCCTTAAATGCATCAGTAATTTTACAGCATTTGCTTCTTTTTTTTTCTTTTTTTTTTTTTTTAATAGTGAAAGGATGTACTCAGTACTTAAAAGCTACTATATTTAACTGTTTAACTGTGACCATTGTTTAGGAGAACAAAATCCATGCACTTGGTCCACGACAAAAAAAAAATTAGTATTTACTTCTACTCAACAAGCTAAAAGGCTTTCCCATATTTCAAATACATATTTTTCTGAACTTTCATCCAAGATTCCTCACTGTCATTTTTGAGAAATTACAGCAAATTACTAAGGATCTCTATCCATGGTTGAAAATATTTTTGTATAACAATGAAGTCATTACTCTTTTTATTCCTGTAAATTCCATGAGAGCAAGAAACAGAAACACAATAAAAAATCTCTTTCATAACAGTTGATTAGAAAATATGGCCTGCAGAAGTCTAGCTCTCTTTGCACTTCGCACATTAAGAATCGAAATACGTTACCAAAGCTGGGATTTTAACCCCCCACAGCTTTAGCACAAAGAAGCACATTAATAAGATACAATTTAGATTTGCATTTTTTAATAAGCAAGGGGATCAAAGAAAATATGATTGCTGAAGGGATGTTAAATCATGTGCAAATTCAAACATCAAGGTATACTACAGAATGAAGACACATTTGCACTAAAACAAACGTCGCAAGGCTTTCCAAAAGTTGTGGTGAACAAAATGAACTCCTTTTGAACTGTTTGTAGGCACCCAGTGAATCTAGGAGAGGAGCAGATACACTGAAGTTGCACCAAGTATTTTGTATATTTGATCCTGAATATGTTAATGGTTGATGGCAAATCAGCTGGGATGGTGGAGGACCAGCAAGGAAAGGATTCATCTTTCTGTTCTCCTGAAAGACTCTGAGCTGTTTCTCTGAGCCCTCTCACTGAGGCGGCCACACTGCTGTGATTTACTGTGTGCAACCATCAGTCCGGGCAGCCCAAGCACCACAGGCTGGTACAAAACTTTGCTGAGGCCCTGCCATTAAAATGGGCTCTGTCTGCACTTCTTCACACCCCTCGAGGAGCTGAGACATCTCCCAGCCGGCAGAACGCAAACCAGCACCAACATTTCAGCAGTTCCTGCACACCCAGGGCGGCTGACAGGTACATAAAGGGACACAGAATTGTTGAAAAGGGCACCAAGAAAACATGGGGGAAACAGCCTTGACAGGGTAATGACAAACATTCTTTTCTGTAAAACTGTTTTACATTTTTTGAAGAATTGAGTTCATAAGCTGAAGCTGCCTCCAGGCATGACCAGCATTTACTCATCAGATCTCCACAGGCCTCAATGACCTTGGCGGTCTTACAAGGATCATATTTTTACATGGATGAACTGTTCCTGAACAATTTCTCCAAACAGGATTTCTATCAATGTCAGGCACACTTCTCTTTTCATTGTACTTCCCTTTCCTTCATTAAACATATCTGTAGTGGACATTAAAGAGAAGAAAACAAGCATTCACCAACATGTAGATTTGGTAAAATTAAATCAATCAATCAGAGAACTAAACCAGTGTCTGCAGTTATCAAACCCTTCACTGCAGTTACCACACTCCTCACTGTTGCACACTTTGTCCCTCTGCCTATCTGGTGATTTACTTAGGAAGTTCATCAGGACAGGGTTTATCTTGCAGCAGTGTTTGTGCACAGCCTGGCAGAATGGAGCCTTGTTCCCAAATAGCTCTTGAGCATTATGTAATAAACATGATTCATATGTGGATCATCCCCATCACTCTCACAAAGAGTGACAGAAGATAATACCTTCTGAGGGAATCGCTTTCAACACTGTCAGCATGCAGTAATGGTCTATGCTTATTTTAAACTTCAGGCCCAGGAGTTTCCCATGAATCTTGAGGGAAAAATGCTTGATGTAATTGGTGTATACAGTGAACTATATTCTCTGCTTGCAATTAGACTCAAAAATTCAGACTCTCTTGTTCTAAGAGATGTCAAATTCTGTCTCATTTCATAGAGTTCTCCTATCTTCAGAAAAGACCAACACAGAACAAGGAATCTAATTTACAGCTCCTTAAGCAACACACTTGAGAAAATGAGGATGGTATTTATTCTTTGTCGGTTTAAGCAATGCATAACAGAAATCAATATATTAAATAGAGAAAGAAGTCTGTTCCAGTGCCCATGGAGAAGCCACCACTCAAATACAAATCCTGAATTTATAAGCAGAATTCAAGATTTAGTTCTTAATTAGCGTTGTCTACACCTGTACTAACAGCAAATTAATTTGATCCCATGTCACATATACACCCATCTTGCTCCAGTGAGTTCAGTGGAGAGGAAGAAAGTAAAAAATGTCCTGGAAAACAGCTTTTATTGGCTGCTGTCAGACAGGGAGAGATGGACAGCTGCTCTGATTCACTGCAGAAATCTTTCTAGTCTTAAATTCCTAACACATGCATAAATCATAAGAGGCTGGATGGAGCGATTACTCTTTATCTGAACCATTTTTTTTCTTTTTAGTGCAAAATAAACTTGGACAAAACCATCACCAGAAGAACTTGCACGGACTTGCCCTAATGATTGGCATTTCCAAAAATATATTTATTAGGTCACGTTTTCAGTCATAAAAATACAGCAACAAATGGACAAATTTTCACCTTTTAAAGAGATAAATGAGTTAAATTTCTCAATTCAACAATAAATCAGCTGGTGCCCTGTGAAAATTTTAAAGCTTGGCTGCCTGGCTGTAAGATGTCACGGGTATCTCATCTCTGGTATCACGTGGCACAGCAATCATCCGGATACAAACTTGTATCACTGGGACAGACCTATCAAGCTTTATGGACTTGGTAAAAACAAGTGGCTATAAAAATCAACTTGGGTTTATGAACCTCACCCACAGAAAGTAAGAAATAAACATTTATGCAAATCGGTTTCCAGTACAATAGCTGACAACAAGCAACAGAATTTATTTTTTAAATTGCGCTTGATTCAGTGCTATTTGATATATTTTAAATATTTTGTAGTAAGCACTGTTATATGTCTAATTCAAGAACTGCTCCATTTAGCTGCTGAAACAATACAGTGTATTAACGTCAAATCTTAACAGATGCTCTTTTAGCTGAGACAAAGGGAAAACAAAAAAAACCCATAAAATTCCTTTTTTTTTTGTAAAGCATTATCACTAGATATAGAACATGAATACTGAATTGTAAACCAACTAGAATAACAGAAGCACCCTTTTAATGAGTGTAATTCATCATGACAATGTCAATGTGATTCATGTAATGGGGCCACATGTCAGAAAAAAGGAAATTAAAGGTCATTAGGGTAAGTTAAAATTATGTGATGGATTTGAATGATTTTTTTTTTCATTTTGCTAGGAATTTCTCATAATTTTCTTTTAGTAGCTTAAGTTTTCCTTTAAAATCTCATACCATTCTAAACCCATAAAATTCCCTTTAGCTTGCAAAGTGACAAGCGTCACTTGTAAGGCTTTGTCTGATTATATAACATCTGTAGCAATAAGAAAATGAATGAAAAACCCTCATGACTCTACTATGAAAAAAGCCCTTCTTTTTATTAATATAACTATACACACAAGTCCCTTTTTTTTTACCGTGGATTTTCAGTAAACATACATCTGGGTAAATTTTGTGCCTTGGAGATACAAACAAAAAACGACAAGCAAGACAAGGCACAAGAATTTAGAGGACAAAAATGAAGATTTTGTAGGCAGAGGAGGCAGCTTAGGGATAGTACAATATAAAAGAACAAAATCAGAACTGCATATAAAAATGTGATTTATCCTAAGGTCTTAGTTAACATTGCAAGCAGACCTTGGTATTGTCCCAAGCCTTAAAAGAATGTCCCAAATAAGAATGGGTTTTTTGTGGATCCCCAAATCCAAATTCTAATAAAGCTTTTAAGGTAATTTTATGCATTGGTAAGAAAATGCTTTCATGCATTTTCAAGGAGAAATTCCAACCAGTCTTGAATGATGTCCGAAGTAAGTTTGAAACTTATATTTTCATCCAGTTAGTAATTCGTCAGTCAAAACCATGTCTCTAGTCTGACAGAGTTCCCAGTAACATTTACAGAGGAAGCCAAGGTTAATTTTTTTCAAATGTGGACAGTTCAAATTAACTCTTACCCCATTTATGTCTCTTCTTCTTAAAACGAATATGACAGTTTTTTGAGGAAAAAAATTTGAAAAGGCTAAACACTTCACTCGCCAGTGGTGAAACAATGATCCACAAACCATAAACTCACACACAACTTTATACAGCATGACAAAGACTACTTCATAGCCTTCTTTGCTCTAAGAGCTACAACTCTAAATGGGTATAAATCAATGACCATTGTACAGGTTTTTAAAAATACACATATTGTCTTAAAGCCACTGTATATTTATATATTTCAGAGTAGTATGAACCACTAGGCATTTAGCCATACACAGATTTATGATATACTCTTATGCCTATTGTTTTTAATTATTTACTATTTTAACATGTTCTCTATGAAAGCAGAAAGACATATGTCAATAACAACCATGAATGACTAATTCTGTGACAGGATCTTTATTTACTAAGCAGGTAACATGAATTTGTCTAGTCTGAGTCCTAAGAATATTATGAATGTTAATAGATGGCCAGGTCACTGTCTGCTTTAATTCAATAAACATGGTGATGTTTTTCATTATTAAAATGTGGTTCCCTGAAGTACAGATTTAAAAAGATGAAAGAATAAAGCAAAGAGAGATTGATGAGATTCAGCTTTGTGCTGCACTGAGTAGAAGTAATCTCAATGGCATGTAATCCAGGACTGCTTCAGAAAAAAACAGATGGATTATTTGAGTAGAATAGGCCTGCAGTAAGGTGACCTCCTTCCATGTGTGATTGTAGTGAGAGAACTCCAGGGAGGAAGGAGTCGGGTGCAGGACATCTGGAGACAAAGGGTGTGAAGCCAAACTGCAGCAACAGGTTAATCACAGAGACAGGCAGAGCCCTGCCAAGAGGTCTGGTGGCATCAGCTCTGCTCTGTGGGTCTTTAATTATTAGCTCCAGCACCTAGGGAACAGTCAGTGCCCCAATCAACCAGAGACTGAGAGTGCATGCTAAGTGAAACATGGCCTCAATAGAACAAAGCTATGCAAAATTCATTAGCATCTGGGAAAATTATTTCAGTGTCTTTGGATCCTGCAACAATTCATAAGGAGATAATCAGATTCCTATTTGCCATTAATATTCTTCTATGGCAATACTATTTAAAAACTCTCTTTGTATGCTCTTCAGTATTCCAGCTTGGAATGATATGTTACTTTCAAGAATAGTCTTTCAAACAAACCTACTCTGAAAACTAAGACAAACCACTTTGTGGCTGAGATATGACATATTTCTATCCATGAGCAAAAGCCATGGCTACAGAGCTGCCCCTTTTTTTGG
>VXBU01018237.1:287535-346071 GCA_013400315.1 Bombycilla garrulus | reverse complement strand
TTTTTTTTTTTTTTTTTTTTGGGTTTTTTTTAATTGTTCAGTTAAGCCATCCTTGGACTTGGAATGAAAAAACAAACAACCAACCTCCAAAATGTTACTGGCCAAAATTACACATTTTTACCAAATGACATTTAACAGATCATGTTCTTGTTGTGCATAAATGCATCAACATATGGAGACATCCACACAGACACACACTGGGTATCCAGCGGAATGTGAAACTCAACATAACTGCTGTCCAGTAACGTTTTGTAACCAGGACTAAGTGCACTGAGATGTTGCACTGTTCAGCTGCTGCAGAAAGTGAGCTGATAATGCTGTTCCTCCACTCCCTCGTGAGAATGTAAGTACCAAAGCACAGCAGTCTCTGCTGTCATGTGGAGTACAGAGGGAGACAGAGACAATTGGAGGGAGAGCATGAAAAATGGCAGAGGGCACTTAGCAATGAATAAAGAACAAAAAAAACAAATAACACTGCTAATTTCCCAAGGGTTGGGTATATTTAACTGTCACATCTGGAACCCATGGTTAAGTGTCATTAAGGGAGCTGGTTTTCAAAGAAGGTTATAAACTGAAGTGTTCTGAAATCACTGTGCAGCACTGTTTACACAGCAGAGTGGCTGCAGGTTTTACAGCTGTGAGCTGGATACCAACAGCCACAGGAACCAGTAACCCCACAGGGATGCTCACATTGATGTTCTCCCCGCCATGCTCACAAAAGCAAAGCAGCTTAACACCAGCCAAGGAGTTTGAAAGTCTCAGACACAGCTCTAGAGCTATTAGAACAACAGCCTCTCCTGCGCCAAAAAAACCTCAACTCAAACTACTGCTCTGCAGATTCTCATCATGATAACTGCACCTCAGGCAAGGGAGTGGCTGAAAGAGCCCCAGAGGACAACGGGAGGAGTTGTAGTGATGTGACATTTGAAACACACTTCACGTACAAAACAGACTTTGTTTTCAGAGGCCTACCAAAGTGCAGGTCACAGTTGATTTAAGAAAATTTTTACTCCAAAAAAACATCTTCTAAAGGCATTCAAGGTTACTGGGAACTCCAAATTGGTAGAATTCGGAGTAGAAGGCCTCAAGATTCAACCTTTATTCATCTGTGCCTATGTGCACTTCACACTGAATGCAAAAGCCCCAAAAACAAACAAACAAGCAAACCTCAGTGGTTTGGTTTTTTATGAAAGGTCAAAACCTCTTTGATTACAGACAGCATTGATGAAGTGCTTTGGACTGCGAGTGTAAACATCTGTAGCATTATGGTAAAGATGAAGAGCTAGAGAGAGGCAGACAAGGTACAAAGACACAGAATTTCTTTTGCAAATGCGTATGTGAGTTCTGCATGTGCTAGTTTGCTCTGAGCTATGTTAGGTCATGCTGTGTGACACACATTTGATTTGATATAGGATTTAGAAGGACACACCTATCAAAGTATGTTTATAAACTGCCTGCAGAATTAGTCTACTGAATTTTGCTTACATTTGATGTAGATGTGGGATGTTTATCTGTAGACCCAAAGGCTAACCTAAGTCAGTGAATGTTGCTGGATTCATTTTTTTGTAGGAGAAACAACTGGTGTTCACTGTATTGCCACCATATTTATCACTCTCTTGTCTGAAAATGAAACTTGGATATTAAGACTATTAGCATAATACAATACAACGTATTTGCGTAATTACTGCTTTTAAACTGTAACATGTCAGAGAAAACACAACAAATTAAACCCCAAAATGAATTGATCTGTTTACATGTGCACACAGGAATACTGGAACGAATGACATTGCCATTATAAAACAACATTTACGCTTGAGTAAATGAGGTGTTGCACTCTGTTGGAAGAATAACTGTATCTTGGAGAGCACTGTTTAAAACAGCAGCACACATTTTTTGTGTTTATAGAAATTCATACTTTCATTTCCACCTAGCAGTGCACGGATCTGCACCAGCCGATTTTTACCTGATGAAGAGGTGTTCCAAATAACACCTATGGGCTTTCACCTGTTTAGAGACTTTTGTGTCAATGTCTTCAGAAAGGGGACAAACAAATAAAAAAAATAAAAAAAAGGATTGGATGGGATTGCTCCTGCATAAAAGGGTAATTTAACATAGACTCCCATCTTCCTTTGGTGTGATATTCTAGTCTGGATTGTGTCCCTACACCCAAACACCCACAAACCCCTTTCCTTATGGTGTTTTCACAATGAGGTACCACACACAGCCACGTTGGAGCTGAACTTCTCAGGCTGCAAGAAGAAAACACGCTCTGCAGGTGATGTCTGATGGGTGAGGGTAATCTGTCCAATTTTAATTTAGTTGACATATCAGGTTAGATTTTTAATTCTGTGTTTATCTGCAGACAAAAGACTACATTCCTAAAAACGAGCCTGAACTGTTCAAGTGAAACAGAGATCGAAATGCTAATTGAGTCTTCTCCCAGAAAGGTTTTGCTTAGATCTGTGAGAATACAAAAGGCCAGTTAATCGAAATTTATGCAGTAAATTTTGTTTATTCAGTTCAAATCATATAGACAGGTTAATTAAAAATTCACAAAGGATTTGTTTTCTCTGTATCAAGCCTAAGGGTTCTCACTGTTGCGTTCAAACAGGTGCATATAAGAGCAATGAATATGATATGTATCCTGAAACAAGAATTTTAAAAGAAAATCAATATCCCACGCAAGAGAATAAATGGAATTTATCGCTTATGCATGCAAATGAGAGGGTAGTTGGGATAAGAGCTAATGCAAATTTGTTATTCCTTTTGTAGTCCAGTCCATTCCGAGATTTCAAATTTCGGCAGCTCTAATGAGCTGATAAAGATCTGTATCATGATGCGCTGGGTTTGGCTCCAGAACACACCAGTAGCATGTGAGAGGTTGTGCATCCCTCCCAGGATGCACAGAGGCCACCTCGCCAGGGGACAGGAGGCCAGGGGCCAAACAGAGCTGGATTCTATCCCTGTCGAGCCCAGAGAACAAACAAGGCACTGCCAAGGAACAGGTAAGTCTGAGCAAATTCTTTTTGGAATTCATCTGGGATACCAGAACAGCCCTATTGGGAAGTGACCTTGAAGGATCATCTGGTCCAACCTCACTAAAGCACACTGGGGCTGGGGTGAGCGCCACAAAGGGGCTGTACCTTCCAGAGGTACCACAGCTCTGACACTGGGACCAGCTCCAGGGGAACCTGTCTTTTCACACCCTAAAAACAACTTTTACCTGCAAGTAAGTATTCTTATTTCAGATGTAGAGCTGTAAGTACTTTCCTTTTCTTATGTCCAGATCCAAAGCATGTAGGCTGCCAAGAGGATGAAACAGTGGGGCTGGAACTCAACTTGCAGGTAGTTTGTTTGACTGAGGCCCTGGAGTTTAAACTGACTCTCACTCAAGCCAAGAATATTACAGATTTTATCAGTAAAAACACTAATGTACCATTGATTTGTATTTTCTAATTTTCCCCTGCCATAAAAGGCCATTTAATACTCAAATTGTTTAATTTAAGACAGGAACCACTTCTAGCTAGCAAACTTGTAAGAAACAGCTCTGTCCTTCAGAAGAGGAGAGAAAAATCAGCTTTAACCACAGCTCACAAACAGAACATTGAAGAAATGTATACAGTGCAAACAACCCTAAGCAAGGGACACAACGTTAATATCTAACTGACCCTGTTGAAGTAACACTTTTTGCATCCATGCTCTGCAATTTTATATTCCCAACAAATTAACTTTCAAGAACAGAAAAGGTTGGTCTTAAATGCATTTGCAAAGGAGATAAACTTTGAAGAACAAAGTTTTTTGGGATGGAGTAACAGAGGAGAGGTGATGAAAGCAGTAAATGTGTAAACATATGCTGACCTAGCACAGAAACAAATGAAAACAAACAGATGATGGATCACACAAAAAAAGTGATTTAGAAAAGTATTCATGTAATATGCAGAAGCACTGCCTAGAAGATATCTAAAAATATTACATGATCATTTTGTTCACATAGCATGCCGAGTATGAAAATACAGTTTACAAAAGATGTAAGAAGTTTTCAAATCATGCCAATTTTTTTCCTCCCCTTTTTATACAAGTACAAAAATTTACTGTATAACACTCTCTTTTTACCATTTCTCTGGACACCATAGCAATATTAAAAAAACTAAGCAAGAATAATTAATATCTCATCAAGCATAGACAATTCTGCTACTACAGGCTGGAATCTCTCTTTTGCAAGAGGGGAATTGCAACCATTAACTCTTTCAGAATATAAACTTTAATGAAAACAAAAAGCACATTGACACCAAAATGGTATACCAGGTTACCTCATGTCATACTTATCAATAAAAGCAATGTTTTTTCTAGAGATATTCAACAAACCAAGCTTATCTTGAGTTAGTGGTAGTCGGGGAAATACGACAGCTCTGAAAATCACTTTTTTCTGAGTACCTTGAGAGGAACTGAAACGCGAATCTTCACAAACACAGGCTTGACAAATTTGCCCACTCTTTTCCAGCCCTTATAGTTACAACAATAACCTCCCAAAAGCTAAGTGCTGGTAAAGCAAATGCAGAATTGCCTTGCTGAAGCAACTGGGGTGGAGGTGTTTGACCCAAATCAAAACCCCAACCCAAAAAATAATTGAGGAAAGCACACAACCACCTCTCAGCTGCTGCTTACAGCTTTTAACATGGGAAAAAAGCCCTAAAATTGACAACACTCCTGTCACAACACAGATGCTATTAAGAACTATGCAGGGCTGCTAAGCTTTCAGAAGTCATGCCATTTTCATGCTGCTGTAAACTGGGGAATCTCAGAACTGAAGCACAGGTTAGCACCAGCTTCACTTTTTAAAGGAAAAAAAACACTGCAGAATTGGAGCCAGAGGAGTCTGCAGTGGCTGAGGACCCCTCCTTTCCAACTCCACAAAATAAAGCAAAATTGAACCTTAGAGTAGAGGGGCTGTGATCTTTACCCAGTCCAGAAGGGCTGAGGAAAAGGCAGAAGTGTGAAGGCAGAGAAATTACCCAAGAAGGACACTTCACCTTCCATTTCAGGAGTGACTGTGCAAATCTGAGAATACAGACAGAAGAAAGTGCAGAGAAGCAAAAGAGCTGCCAAGAGGTACAATCTTTTAGAGATTAAGAGTTAAAAGTTTGTGTCAAATCTAGTCTTAGAGGAAGCTCATAAACAAAAGCTGCTTAAGTTACAAATGCAGAAAGGAAAATTACATCCCCTCTGAGGTGCTGTCAGGTCAAACTTTTGGCTCTTAGGTTCTTTTTCAATTTTAAATGCAGTTCTCTCCTAGCAGACACCTAGAACCAGTTTTCCAGCAATCTTTCAAACATATCTGTGCTGCTTTTAGCGGAAACTAAGCACTTTAGTCCAGAATTACCAAGTTCCGGACCCCTGCTCAGCTGCTACTAAAGAGAGCCACAAAGTCCATAAACACTTTATTTACAGCTCCAAAGTTTTCCAGTGTTTGAGGTTAGACCTTGAGCTTTTGGTCATGGCCAGACCGCCTCTCTCAAGTTGGTAAACTGCATTTTAAATTCAATCTCTGTACTTGACCATAACCTCAGTGCTAATGGGCAAAGCAGCTTTCCATTTAGCTGATAACAATGTCCCTCAAGATCCACAAAGGAAATGTTCTCTCTCTCAGACCTAAGAAGCTTAAAGTCTACTGGAATTTGCTTGAACTTGCTTAATAAACTGTGTGCTGTTAAAATGTGGTCATTTTAACAGCGCCGGGACGGGAAATGAGACAGTGACAGTCATCCGATTCAATTGTTTCTGTTAAATGCAAAAGCAACTCTTGGAGCAGAACTGGAACTGTATTCCACTTCCCCAGGAGAAGGCTGGCCACTGCATTAGAGAGTCATTATCACTCTCACATCCTCTCATCTTCTTTTTGTCACAGGGTGTAAGTCCTTATGTGGACGTAGGGCCTAATTAATTTTGCTGCCCTGACATAATGTAAGAGTCCAAATACATTTATACAGTTTCCAAATAAGGGGGGGGGGGGGAATAAAAAAAAAAAAAAATTTAAAAGGAGGATATTTGAACCTAGCAAAACTGTCCTAAAGTTCTTGAACTGTATCCATCACAGCACTGTCTCAACACTTGAGGGCACAAGAAAATCCTGATTAAATGGACAGGGCTTGGAAGAAATCCAAAACTTCAAACCCCAAGCTTAGTTAAAAAGCACCTACTATTGTGTGTGACTTATTCTCAGTGCTATGCAGATCTTAAACTAAAATAAAGACAGAATTGTACACTGCTTGTTCAAAAGAAAAGACCTTAATTTTTGAGTACAAATTGTATGTGACTTTAATAGTATGAATTCTGTCAAGTTGTCCATAGAATAAATTTGCACACAGTTCAACATAACATGTGCACATTAAATAGGATTTGGCATTAAAAGACCCAACACTGAATGGAAATCGAAAATAAATGCCCACATTCTCCCCAGAAGACTATTCACCCCAAGGCCTTAGGCATTAATTTAAGTGAATGAGGAAGCCACTAGGGCAGCTGTCGGTAGCTTATTTGATTTGTGAATAAACAATGGCTTCATTTTAAATGCTATTTACTCCTACTACATACTAATGTCAGAATCGAAAACACAAAAAAAGAACAGACTATTCAAAACCACACGTTTTTAAGAAATCTTTTATATTGCAAAGTACTTCATTTCAACATGGCAAGAAAATAAAATTATAAGAACTTCTGCTGCGTTACTAATTTTAGCTGCTGCTACTGTTAAGAAGGCCCGAGATTGTATCTTATGCTTAATTGATATTGTGCATTTGGCTGTATATTAATGAGAACTTAGGGTATCATAGGTCATTCCAATAAAATCTTTGGGCTTGTCAGCTTGAATTATGTATCTTTACATCTGCAGAAAACAGTGGCAACATGATAATTACAGTAGTTGATACATGTTGTTATAACTTGTTAGTACAATCAGGTACATCATGTCCAAAGTGCAGATGCCAATCCAGTCTGGCACTAATAATCCATCAAACAGATTATTAATTAAAGAACAGTTTCTATGCAAAGAGGAGCATTTAGCTGCACAATGAATTTTCAGATTGGAGCACAGCAATTTCTTCCTGGTATTATGAAGACTTAATTACAACACAAAACCATCTCCCTGGCACTCCAAGATGAAAATGAAGACCTTTACCCTGTGCATCCATATAAACAATGCTGAACTTTATGTGTAGGTGTGCCTGTGGGTTTTCAGATAATTACACACAGAACCTCATTCAGCCAGTTGGGTTTCATCTGAAGCATCCTCATATTACCAGGATTCTTATTTATATGTAGGTTTTGTCCTGGGCAGGGTTCAGAAAGAAACTGTCTACAAAGATGCAGTTCTATACAGCCTTTCTCGAGCAGAACATCCACACTAAACACTTCTGGTTTCCATCTAACTTTATAATTTAAAAGACAATGAAGCCCAGCTGCCCCTTCCTGCACTCAATTTCTATTTCACATATAGACATCTTGTCCAGTGATCACAGTCTTGCTTGACATGTAATAGAGGTATGGGAGTCTAAGAAAAGACAAGGAATTTACATAAAAGGAAAGGAACTGTTCCAAACAATCAGCAAATTGTATCTGCTCATGAATGCAAAATCTGACTGTAAAGCAAAGTGCACAAGTTAAATATGCCTTTGTGCAACTAGCACTTTCAACAGCTGATAACCCAGGATGAAACTGTCATTGAAAGCATTGCACAGACAATCTAGGGACAAATCGTTCTTGAACAATTTCTCTGATATACATTAAGCACTAAAAGGCTCATTTTTAACACACACCGTTCAAGTTCAGCCTTCCTGGTTTTCTTGGTAAATATGAATATTCAGGCTAGAAAAGAAAAAGGACAAAGAAGTCCCAATTGAGCAGTTCCCATCCTGATCTCTGCTTCCAAATGAGAACCTAGAAAAATTGCACTGAGATCCAAAAAGGTGTTCTGAATTTACAACCTGTAATAGCAGAAAAAAGGCTATTGCCTCCAAAGCCCTGAGCCTCCAGACATACTACACAGGAAGAAATATTATTACATTATTCATTTAAATTCACCCGGGCCATCCAGCACAAAATATCAGGGTCTAGAGAGAGAAAAAACTCACAAAGACAAATTGCAGGTACTTGTGTCCACATGCAGTGTACCAGTCCAGCAGCTCAGGGTATTTCCATGCACAAGTCAGCTGTGCAGCACATGTGGAGGGAGGGAATTCAGCACTTCCCAGAGTCTGCTGTGCGTGGCTATACCAGACCTCATGTGCACACCAGCATGTGCACACCAGTTCCAGCTGGGCTGCCAGATGTCTGAGATTTATGGACATATGGCAGTCCACACGGTAGCATCTAAACTTTTAGGGCTTCCACAAAACCCAGACTAATCTTTTAAACCCTTGAAATCTATATGAACAATACCTCTGTGTGCAAAATGGAATATGTCCAGGAGCATGCAGATGACTGGTGCCTGACATGGATTAATGGCTCAAACTATCTGCAATCTTATATTCACTGAGAAGTCATGAACCTCACTATTTTTTCTTTCTGAGTTATGAAGCAGAGCTCACCAGGCTGTAAAATGTTGTATTTGATATATTAATAGTGTATTGGCTGTAAGCATGTTTTCTTCCTCAGGCATTGCTCCAGTGGTTCCACGTTACCTCTTACATGGGCTGATATTTAGCAAAGGAGGCGCAAAGGAGCCCCAATTTAGGAAAGCTGGTGTGTTATGGGCAGTAAGTGGCTGCACCTACAATAAAGGATGAAAACAAGGAAAGAAGGTGGAGCGAGTTGCTTAGAAAATTTGTCTCTCATCTGTGGCCTCAGACTTACCCTTGTGTTCACACTACACAATGTTCAGCAGATTCCTGCTGAGCCCCAGTCACTGTCTGGGGGCACCCTCTGGGGACCAGCATCAGGGCAGGGCAAATTGCATCTGTCCTTAACTTTTGAACCACAGCTTTCAGGGCCAGGCTGCAGAGAAACACAGATCACAGCTGGGGGAGGAGTTTCTGGCCACTAATAGGAATTACCAGAACTAAAGATTCTAAAGATTCTGTGTTTTCATTTCCTATTTTTGTTCGAATGTTTAAGAAAAAAAATACTGTTTCTGGATTCTTGGATTCCAAACATTAACCACTCAGTCTGTATTTGAGTACCTAAACAGAGCTGGCCTGTTTCTCAGTATCATCAAAGCCGTACACTTTTCAACCAGTGCTTTTCAAGTTCAACTCTTCCTTCCCAGTCATCAAAAATTATTCATCATTTTCCTTGCATAAAGAATGCTCAGATTAATAAGACAAGGAAGAAATGCCCTTGTAAAAGAAAAAAGAGGGATGAACATACAGACACCATGCTCACTCAGACCCCAACAACAGACCTTTTCATTAATTATCTTCCTAATGATGCATTCTCGAACAATACTGCAAAATTTCCTTCAAAAATTGAGCTACTCACTGGGGAAAGAGTGTATTTTATCTTGTTCCCTCAAGAACTCTGAAGCCACCGTCCTCATATTTATATTCTAATCTTTCTATGCTCGCTTGTAAAAGCTGATAATTAGGAAAGCCTCTTTGATGGCCAGAAGCTGCACACTATTTCTGTGTGCATGGTAACAGCATGAATCACTGGCTGCACTAATCCTGTAAGAGTGTTAAAGGTCCCATGTGACACTTACCCTGAATGCTAAACCTGTCCTATATTATGCTATTTCACACTAATCCAGAGAAAATTAATGTTAATTTATCATGAAAAAAAGGTTAATTATACATTTACTTCTGATTTAGCCACATTACACCAGACTCACAAATAATACTGGGGGCTTTTGGATTTTGTTATTTTCTTTCCTTTTTTTTTTCTTGTTTTTCCTTTTTTTTAATGGAAATTTTCTCTCTCAGCCTACAATCAGGGACTATATCCCAAAATCACACCAGGTAGGGAGGCAGTGTTGCAGAGGCAGGACAATGTCAAGACTGACTAATTCTAATGATCCCTCTAATTCAGTTTGTAGAAACTTTAACTTGTGTTCTTTAAGCAAAACTTGCAAACAGTACTGATTCATTATTTCTGCTGGTGGTTTTCAAGTATACATTGAATGCCAACTCCGGTTCAGAAAACAGATTCAAGTTATTTAATTGCCTATTCATTGCTTATTAAAGTAATAAGTTATAGAATAAAATCTGCTCCTTTAAGAAATACTTCACCATAATTAAACCACAGCATTTACTTGAAAATCAAAAAACTCAACAATGAAATCCTACATTTTGAATGATTTATTAATATGAGTAGACTCTAATCCCTAAGTACAATCCTGGCACTTTACCCAAAGTCCTGCAAGAGCTGCATTACACACTACACGAACCAACTTTGAGAGATTGCCAGGAGACACTACCAGTGGCTGCCCTATTGCTTCCAGACAGAAACCCACAAGAAAAGCAATAATGTACATCACTAACATTTCTTTTACAGAAGTTAAAACTTAATTGATCATAACTGGGAGAAGTCAAACAGACATAAAGTATGTAATTTTCATATATCTCAGTGTGTTCTCAGGGAAACCTGAACTTCTCCTACATCACTATTTACAGTTAAATGCATACTTTGACCAACAAGATGTGGATGGGGTCAAAATAGTATTACTAAAACAGCATTTACATTTTTCCTTACTTTTATATTAGATACACCATCATAATGAGTGGTGAAAAACCATTCCAAATTCAGCTGCTTTTCAGAAAATTTATAACAGCCAATTAAAGATAGGGTCTATCCTATTTCCTGGATCTTCCAATAGCCTTTTGAAACCATTTCTTTGCTTAATATCCTATAAATTTTTCTTAGAAACATTCTTCAGTGTCTGTGATAGAAAAATGGTGCTGAAAATCAATAGTATCCTTACTCCTTTGCCTGCAATATGTTATATACCAAAATCCTGTTTTATAGAAGTCCAAAATGAGCTAAAACAGATTCAATTTTAAGATTCAGAATTCAAACTAATAGGTTTTAATTTTAAAAAAATCTGACACTGTGAATAAGCAAACAAATGGATTAAATTCTCTGGGTTTATTCCTTAGGCCATAAGTGTTAATCTCTCAGCAGAACCAACATAACACAGCACTATAGATTATCAAAAGTGACTACTTGCTGCCGTGAATTATTCATTTGAAAAGTTATGCACCAGTAATAATATGAATTATATTTGAAAAATATTCACATAGCATTTTAATAAGCATTAAAAAATATTTCTTTCCCAATGTTTGAACTAATAATAATATTTAGTATCTCAGAAGGAATTATGGATTTACTGGATGTGTTCAGTAGGCCTCCCATAAGATATCTAAGACTGAGGGAGAACTGAAAATGTAAACGCTCTTTAAGATGTACTTGCTCCACAAATTAAAGGTAATGCATGCATATTTTTCTCAAAGGTCTCTAACCAAATTATCTCCATGCATGTAAATAGCTGGTCCTGTTAAAATGTATTTACAAAACATTCTAAAATCGAAATCAGTAAGGTTTCCATTCCGGTATTTGATTTGTGGCTGAGCAATGCAACACCTCCTCTTTCCTGCCTTAGATGTCCACTGTAGGAGTCGACACGTCAAAGTTTTCTTTTTCTTCCTTTTGCTTCCATTGATCTCCAGTGGAAAATCTCAGCCAGTCCTCCTCCTCCCTACTCCTGTCTCAGCAGGTCCACCTGCCCTCAGCTTCCAGCACCATTCTGACACTGATGAATCACCAATCTTCACTCGCATCTTTCATTTCCCCTACGTTGCAGGCTATCTCCCTTCTCTGCCTGCTTCTCAAACACACAATTTTGATGTCAAAGTCAGCCTCTTGAAAATTGAACTTCTTATCTTTCCTTCCAATTCTCCCCTCCTTGCCACTGCTGCTGACAACATCACTATCTTTCTCGATTCTTGAGATTTCACATTTCATGGCCCATTCAACTCTCTTCTCCATCCCCTGATCACAGCTCAAACTGTCACTGTACTTCTCTATGATATCTCCAATATGCACCCTGTCCTCTCCATTCCTTCCTCTAAAATACTTGGCCAAGCTTTCTCATCACTTGCATCAGTTACAGAAAATTCCTGTTTAAGGTCCTATTCCCAACGCTCCAATACACCTAAAATACAGCTGCTGAAATAATGGCCCTTCCTGCCTGCACTGACCATTGTAATTGGCCATTGACCATGACTTTTAATGGCCACCCATTAAAAGAAAAGTTAACATCAAGTTAACCATTACTTTCTTCATTAAGCTCAAGGTTCTGACTCCTCCAAGGTTTAGTTCATCTTCTCTCTTAATTAATTTTTCTGCGTTTTCTTTTTCTCCTCGTTTCCTACAAACGCACTTCACTCTTCCTTCTTGTTTTTCCCGAGGCCTCATGCATGCCACCACAACACTGAATATACAAAATATCTTTGTTTCTTCCCTTCCAAAACACGACTCTCTGTTATGCCCTCTCAGACATCTCTTCTAAAAATGCTTCCTTCAACCTGAAGTTAGCCACTAGAACATAATCCTTGTCTTTATTTTGAAAAAGGAAATAAGCATCCTAATTGAGCCAATTCTTATTCTGACCAGAACAGTTTTGCCTGGAGTTTTTCCCTTAACAAAATATAAGCAAATCATTCCACGAGAGCAATACCTTCAAAGATTTTTTTAAAAAAAAACCCACAACCAAACACAAAAAACACTCAAAACCTTCCCCGCCTACACAAAAATAATCAGTTTAATTCACTGTGAATCTCATTGAAAAATCAATGCTTACTAACAACTAAAAATCAATATTTCTTTAGATAAATCATGAGATTGTAACATGCAGAGCAAAATTTAAATCAATTATTCAAATAGAGGCTACTTTAAAGTAAAATGATTTAAATCAAGATTGATTAATTAAATTAATCCACTCTGTCCCAATATATTACCATAGCAGGTTACTTCACTTACATAGCACTGTACACAAAGTCCTTTTTATGAACTTGCACACACAGTTTGTCTTGGAGGAAAGCTGAATTTATTTTATTCCCATCAAACAGATTGATAAACTGAGACAGAGAGATCAGTCAATGAATCAGTGGCACATCTAAAGCTTTGAACTCAGGTCTGCTGATCAGCCAGCTCTGCCTCCCCTGAAGAACAAGGCTCATGGTCACCAGTTGAGCCCCCTCAAAGACCGTGTGTTTGGTCTCAGCACTTCTGGACATTGCTTCTGAGCCAAAAGTCAAAGTTGTGAAACCTGAACAAAGACTACAGGAACGGGCCAACTTCACCATCATACAGCCACACGTTTCAGATGAGTTATTTGGGCATGGATATACAATAGTTCCAGAAACAGAGTTTCATGCAAAACATTCTCAAAAGTGAGATGCTTCTCCCCAAAAAAATTCAACTCCAAGATTTTGCAAGATGATAGAAAATAAGTAAAAATAAATTCCAGTACACTGGTCAAAATCTCTTTTTTACACCACAAATGCAAGTAAGGCAGTAAAACCTAAAGTGCACTGCCCTGCAATTAAGTCTTTTACTATTTCATTATTTCATAGGTACAACCCCAAATTTTAATAATATAAACATTTAATTCAAAAGGTTTTTCTGGCTATGAGGACTCTACTGGGCACTAAAGCAAGAAGAAAAACAGATCTAAACTAAAAGTGCAATGAAGTGATTATGATGGTTATGAATCAGCCTTCCATTATTGAGCCACTTTAGCAGCATGTAATAGATTCTGATTAAGCTCTTTAAGTTGAATTACATTGTACTATTAGAAGACTACTCAATTAGTATTTTTCAAGGCCCAGAAGCTAATTTTGCCAGCACCACTAATTTTTACCAAGGTCTGATCAGACCTTACCACAGTGTGCTCAGCAGGAGCAATGAGCCAACTCCAGCTCTACCAGACCTGCTATTAAAAACCTCAGGCTGACGTCAAAGCTCAGAGCTCTGTCACTGTGGGAAAGCTTAAACCATGCCACAGGTAGGAATTCCAAGATTCCCCATGAGGATACAGGCATCACATGCTTTAAAGAGACAATTCACAGACTGGATTTTGCCATTTCAGAAGCCCTGTACTACTATAAGGCTGTCCGGTGTCACTACAAACATTCAAAAGCAAGAACAAGAACAACTCAAGTTTTCTAAGCAGTTTATAGGTGCTCCTGGCAATGCAAGGTGTAATCGTACTGTTGCTCCTTGACTGCACAATAGATTTTGAAACATTGCAATTGTTCATGTTCCTGTTGTAAGACAAAGTATTACCTCCTGTTTTCACCATATAAGCAGGACTTTTCACATGTACTCAAAATGGCAAGAGCTGCAAAAAAGAAAAGGAACCAAAAAANAAGCAAATAAATAAAGCAGCACTGCAGCAGCTCCATCTACAGAAATCCTGGGTAGGAAGTGCCTGTGTCTACCTCAGAGACAGCAAACAGCTCCCTCTGCCCTGTGGGTCACATTAAAATCTGGGAGGAAAAGAGGTTTCTTTTATGAAACTCCTGAGAAGATATCTTACTATCTTACACTGCAGCATAATTCAAAACCTAATGATTTTTATCCTAGTAAACATTATCAGTTCTTTATGTAGGTATTTCATTAATAAAAACAAGTGCATTTTGTCCGGAATACTTCAAAAAAGCTACTTTTTGTTTCGAGAATCATGTAGCAAAGACAGCACAAGTTTAGCATTCAGAAAAGGTTTTGCTCCAAGTTCCTAGGTGTCCTTTTGCAGTCTGGAGTATTTTACATGCCAGTGAGGCTCCATGGCTCCAAATTCCAAATTGAATTCAAATGTTTGCACACTGAATGCAATGTAGACACAGGCAATCTAAACCAAGAGGTCTCTCAGATAAATGTATGAAGCAGTGCACAGTCATATGCCGATTCATGTGAGCCATAAAATCCCTTAGCTATATAATAAATGGGGCTCCTCAAGGAGGTCTCCCAACATAGATTACCCATAATCATCTCGGAAAATGTACTGAGAAGAGTTGACTTTTCAAATCTACTCAACCATCATCTCTTTCAGATAGTACTGTAGTTATTGTTTATGAATTCTACTAAGTAGAGCCCTTGGAGCCAGGTTCTTCAGTTGGATGGTCTGCTGCTATCTTTTTTTCATCTTGTCTGAAAAAAGTTCATTTTGGCATCTAGTACTTACCAGTAATTGAGAAAATATGTTTCAGCATCTCCTTTGGTTTATAGTACTTTCTTTCCTGGGCTTTTGTTTCACATGGAGCAATAAGTAGCAGGTGCATTTTCTCACAGTCCATAAATATTTATGGATTGTGAATAACAAAGTGCACTGGTTTTTAAAAAATCCTCTGTCATATTTTACATACAACAGGCGGAAAAGGAAATTTCCCCTCCAGGGCCCATGTGTGGGAGTGAATGTCTTGGCACTGTTTGTCAAGGAACCACCTGAGACCAAGGGTTATGTCCATATTCTTACAGCCATCCAATTATTCATTTATATATGTATGCATGTAAGTCCATGAGATCATGCACCTTTTATACATTTCCTACTAATTCAGGCAGCTGGTCTTTGAATCAAGTTAAGAAATCCCACCAGCCTGGAGACAGTAGGAGTCTGGAGCAGATGAGCATGCTGTCCTGGGAATTTCTGAAGTCCTACACAATTATTTCAAAGTTTTAAATTTCCATTAAAAAAGAATTTGAAATAGTTAGTTTACATAATAAACCCCAATTTTAGCATTGGTTTAGTGCCAGCTAAAATTTGTAGAGTCCCCAGATATTCACAGCTAAACAGTGGCTGGAATACAACTCAGGTGATCTGCACTTCTGCAGCACTGAGGCCGTCTCTTCTCTCAACGAGAGCTTTCTGAATGTCTGTCATCAACTGTGGGGTAAACCAGTGAAAAGGGAGCCAAAGCTGCCTTTGGACAGCAGTGCAACCTACTCCTCAAAGGTGTTACCAGTAAGTAATGTGAAGCTACCCCTGAGCAATGTGCACACTTGCACTAAGGACTGTGAGTTTCCAAACAGCCTCTGGAGTTACCTCAGAACACCTCGGTGCACTGCAATATCCAAATGCAGGGTTCATATGGGTATAAATAAGTTGTTTCACAGAGAAATGGCTACAGTGAGCAGACAAAAAAACAGAGTCATCAATATTTTTTTTTAAAGGCTATTGTTTACAAATCTGAATAGATGTAAATATCCTAAATCAGCTCGGAATTGTCCTCTCCTCAGCATGGACAGCTTTATGTGCCTCCCAGAAAAATGGTTTTATATTCATTTACCAGAGTTATCTAATTGTCACTTGGGGTTTTTGTCTTGTCTGGACTAACAAGGAGATTTTCACCACCACCATTTTTAGTGGAAAAACAAGGCTGAGTCACCCACAAAATGTTCAGCACTGTCCACTTAAAACATCCCTCTGAAGGAAAAGGGAAATTCTAACAGTGACTTCATCTGAAGACCACAGGTGGGTCACTAAAACCTGGCTATCACTGACACACTGCTGCTGGAATGTTTACAGTAGCTTTGATTTAAATGTGACTATTTTAATAATAGTTTAGTTGAGATTCTGTTCTTTATACAAAAACTATTTTAAGCAACAGGATAAGCTTCTAAGCATGAAATAAAAATAGTCTCATGCAATGGGCCTGACCCTGAATCTGTCCATATGGATGTCCTGTCCTTCCTTTGACAGTGGAAATGCAACAACAGAGCCGGCAACAAGGGCCATGAACAAAGTGCTGCTGCACAGAAAAAGCCCACTGGAGAACAGAGGAGCTGTGTCCTCTGAAAAGGTGGTCTGCAACAGCACAGGTCTGCACAGCCACTCTTATCTGCAAAGAAAAGGATACTAGAACACTGTCATCCCTCAGGACTGTCCACCTTGCTTGTGGCCCAGGCTTACAGCAGTTTAATGATTGCTGGAGACTGACAGCCAGAACTTCCCTTTGCTCATTCTGCCTAATGGATGAATAGCTATGAGCTCAGAGCAGCCTGTCTGTCAAAAATTCACCTGTAAATGGTTTTCTACTGACCTTCTAAGCAGGTTTAAGTACAAACATTGCTTTCAAACAAGAAATATTTTTGTTTCTAAAATACATGCTACTAAACTGTATGAAAACTAATTATATCAAACACTACACAGAGAAGGCTGCTTTGCAGTGTATTACCTCAAGAACAAGCTCTCTCATCTGCCTACTAGATAAAAATACGTGTTTGTAGTTGTAAGCACAAAACCACTTCATTTAGTAGTATTTTAAAAATTCTACACAGACATCTTGAAGTGTCCAACTATGTTTGTACTCCAGGACAGATGCAATTTGGTATGCCATTATTCCCCCCCCAAATATCAAAATAGCAAGAGGAAGAAAAAGTGTTATTCATATACAGACACTGACAGTTTCTCATTATCGATGCATCACTAAGCAAGGTTTTGCTAACAGCTAAATGAGCTATTGCACTTACAAAATGAGGGCACGTGGCATATCTGATTAATTTTACTTATGTCTGTGATATTATGTAATTCTAGAAGGTTGGTATGTCTTTATCTTTTGGAAAAATGAGCCACTTAAAGGCGTTAAATACCAGACTGTTTTCAACTCAATTACCTTTTGTTTTCAACATGCAAATGGAAAAATGCTGAGTGGTCATTTTAAGTCCTATATCTCATCATAATTAATTGAGAGGTAGCTTCTGCTAGTGCTTGTCATATAGAGAACATAAAAGAAATTAAAAATTCTTGGCAAAAGAAGGCAGAGTATTCCAAGAAATCTGCTTTTTGCGAACTAATGAAACAATTTTTAACAATTTTTATTACAAGCATCTGTGAGCTCCCACCAGGCAGCAGCACCAGAATTGTTTCTGCTTATATTGCTCAGTTCCAAGCTAATGTCCCCTAAAGCTGTTAGGCTGAAAGCCAAGAGAAGATATATCCACAAAGAGACCTGACCCTTACCCCTGCAACTAATAATGTCTCCTGGAAGTTTTAACTTAATAGTCTTTGTGAGATTCTTATTAGTGAAACTTTGCCTTTTTTTCCCAGCCATATTTACTGAATTATACTCTTCAGGCAGTAGAAATCACAGAATCATTTAGGCTGGAGAAAACCAACTACTAAACCAGCATTGCAGAGTCCATCACTAAACCACATCCCCAAATGCCACATGGCTTTCAAATCCTTCCAGTGCTTACAACCCAGCAGGTGTAAGAAGAAATTTTCCCAAATATCCGGTCTAAACCTCCCCTGGTGCAACTTGATGCTGTTTCCTCTTGTCCCATCACTGATTTTTGGGAGAAGAGGCTGACTCCCACATGGCTACAACCTCCTGGCACGCAGTTGTAGAGAGGGACAAAGTCCCCCTGAGCCTCGTCTTCTCCAGGACAAACACCCCCAGCTCCCTCAGCCACTCCTCATCAACCCATCATGTACAGGAACCAAACACTGGCATGAAAGAAACAGACTGGTGGAGAATTCTCTAACTACAGAACACTTGAAATCTCTTAAATAAAGTCCATATACCCATATTTCTCTCTTCAATATCCACAGTTCTCTCTTCCTTTCTGTTCTTACTAAACTTACTTTTACTTCTCTGCTTAGCAAATCTCAGAAGGTTACCTCCTGAGTATTCATGTGCATGTGAACACTGCCCTTAATTTCTTTGCTCCCACACTTCAAATATACGACAGAATCTTTCTGGAACCTATTAGGTAACATAAGGTCTCAGTCATTGGAATACCCCAGTTGTTCATGTCTTGTGATTTTTTTGGGGTTTTTTTTTTGTTGTTTTATTTTTTTTTTAACCTGATTTCTTGGAAAGTTCTAGCAGCAGAGGCTGATGCTTTGACCCGTATCAATGCCCTTTTTCTTGAGACACTTCCGTATTTCCACTACTCCAACCCCAAAAAATGCTGGACAATATGTCATCTGTACCCCTAGCAAGGGAACCAACTGACTGAAAATATTTGACTTTACAATGGGCAATTTATGTGTAGTTGAGTCTCTGAAAGCTGGAAACTGGAAGAGGAAATGAAGCCAAAGAAACCACAGAGTTCAAGACTTCTAGAGAAATCCATATTTAAATACTTAAGCAAATAGTTGGTTCTTCTACAACTCTGACCTATACTTAAAATGAAGGTAATTACAAGTTTCTGGTTTCTCAGTTAATAGATGAATTCAGAACAGAATCGAGATTGGTGGCTCTGAGGCCAACATCCTACCTGTGGAAAAGCACTGCCTAGCCAGGAATCATTTAATGCCTGACTGACAGCTCCTCTCACAGAAGGAGAGAGCTTTAAAAAGAAAAAAAAAAAGGGGAAAAAAAGCACAGTAAGAAAAGGAGCTGAAAATATCAGCTGCCTGAGCCAATGTGATATGACAACAATTTGAAGGAGTGGATCATTTTCTAACATAAAGCATTATTTGTAGGCATGATTTTTCCTCTGAATTCTGTCTCCAAGGCCTGCAAGAAAAAACACTTTGTCCCAGTATGCAATAAAAGGATGGAGCAGCACGGCCCTCTCTGAAGATGCTCTTTGCACCATGCTGTAGCGCAGAACACCTTGCAGAGGACAAAGATATTTGTCAAGAGTTTGGAAATGATGGTTTTCAGAGCTGGGAAATAACTCAAAACTGCATTTTCAGTTTGTGAAAATTAATGCAAAGGACTTCCAACAAAGTATATCACCACAGATTTCATATGTATGGGATAACATCATGTTGTGCTAATACCTGCTCATCTCAACCTCTAAGTTATTACAGATAGAGAGATGCAGATCACATGGGAAGATAAAATTGATGGGATTTTATGAATTTAACACAAAATATATCTTCTAACTTGTTAGATAAGGCAAGTATACTCCTAGAAATTAAATTAAATGTCCACCTGCAGTTCTAAATTACTTTGTTTGCTGGAATTTTAGGTGTGCAAGGTCTAGGAAAGAGGACATAGACAATCTGTGAGGCTCTATAGCTGCCAGAGCTGAACACTAGCTTACTCATGACTTGATCCTGAATAAAATCTAAATTGAGGCTTAATTTAAGGGATCATTTATGTTCTGTGCTTCTTTTTAAAGAAAAGCTCTTAGCCCACACTGAAGGATTAACAGATATGCATAAAACAAGTACAAAAACGGTTTTATAGAAGGCAGTAACATTACCACCTGAGTCTCTGCACAAGGCTGCATGTGAGTTTTAAAACAAACCAAACTACGAAAGAGGAAACAGCTTGAATATAATGAAGTACAATTTATTTTTGTAACGATCTGATTCCAACACTAAACACTCCCAAAGGTACAAATGTCAAGTAGGCACCTAAGTCATCTGTGAGTTTTCAAATTTTCACTCCCACAATTAAACTGAGCTCTCCCCAAGAAAACAAAGGAAGACGTGGCTATTTCACTTTTGCTACATCCTCATGAACACGGACGATAAACATCTGACAGAACAATGGGAATGTTAACATTTAAAGTTTGTTCTCTTCCCATACAGTAAGAGAGCAAGTGCTCTGTGCGGAACAGTTTGGCATAAATGAAATAATTTCTGGATAGTCGCCAGTGCTAAGGTTAAAATGCAGGATTACAACGCTTCCATGATGACAGCCTACAGGGAGACATTTGTTGAAAATAGCTTTACCTATCATTCAGTCAGCAGAAAGAAGGGAAAAAAATAAAAAAGCTTTGCAGTACTAGTTACATTAGGGGTATGTTGAGTCTTTATCTATAAATGATATAAATTGTAAGCTTATAAAGCCCCCATACAGGTGCAATCAATATAAAAGCCTAGCATTTCTCCTCGTTTCTTTTGTATCACAAAGCTCTATAAATTTTCACCATATGCTGTTTCAGTAAGTGTGTGTAATTATAAAGAAAGCATGACCTAAGATTTAGATTCAAGTTTGAAAAATTAAATTGATTTTTTTTTTTTTTTTGACAACAGGCAATAAAGTTTTCACTGGTTACACTGAGAACAAGCAGAAGTCTTAAATCTTGCAGCATCACGTAGAACAACATGTTTTAAACATACTCTTTTACTCTGCAGGAAATGACAACTTTGGCACTGCAGTACTACTAAATTGTAGTATTTTAACTGCACTATACATGTCTGCCTTTGCAAGTCCACTGAATACATGAAAGTCTTCTACAATAGTTTGAAAGAAATAAGAATAAAGAACTAAGTCTCAAATTTTCAAAGAGGTCCATATAGACTGTCATTTGGCTCTCATTTAAATTAATAGGATCAGTCAGCTGCTTCCCAGAATATTGCTTCAAAAACACAGGCCTACATAGTCAGAAGGCTTTTCCAATATAGTTTAAAAATTAATATTCATATTCTAGAACAGCTTTTATCTTTATATTATCTGTAACTGACAAAGAGAAATTAGAATTCTGATCTGTGTTTGGGTATCGCTAATAGATTCAAAAAAATATTATTTGTAGTTTCTTTTTTTAAGAATTAGCCAGATCTGAAGGTGAAACTGCATTTAAAGTGATTCTAACCTCTTATCAATAGGCAAAAGTTTATGCATATACTGCATCAAAATATGGCTCATTTTGCAGCTTTTCATGTTCTTCTGGACCAATTCTAAGGCAAAGAACACGTGGTTTTGCAACAATTTCAATAATCCAACTGTTTACTTGCATCCATAACACATGGAAAGCCTCTGCACTTGAGTGTTATCACTGGGGACCCAAAGTGTGTGCTGATTTTTTTTGTGTTTGCTCTCTTCTTTTTTTTTTAATTTACTTCCTACCTCCTTCTCAAGAAATTATTATTTTTCCTAGAAAAATGAGTGTAGACAGTCTAATGATGAATTCCTAAGTCCACAGAGAATTCACAGCTCTGTCACCAGCTCCCCTCTCTCAAAGGATTACTTAGAAAGATTCTCTCCAAGACCTGACTACAGTAAAGCAAAGCAGTAAAAAGTGTTATTTGGTATGAATAAAGGATTACTTTATATTAGATGGATTCATCCTTGTGACAACTGGGTAAGTGTTCAGTGTAACTCATATAAAGCCAACAGAAAAACTATTTAGCACTTCAAACATAAATTGGTCTCTTAAGCCAAATTATACTTGTGCATGTCGTATTTCAAATAATGGGGAAGACAAAAATGGTTGTCTGATGCTGGTCTCAAGTTAATATCTGCTCACATGCTGTAAGAGAGAGTCTGGCTCCATGGTAGCACACACTATAAATTTCCCTGCAAGAAACAGGAATCTCTAATAATGTTGGGGTTTTTTTACACCACTGGTACAAACTATACTCGGATGTTAAAGCAATGAGTTTTCTTATTGCGTACTTATGGAAAACAAATGGTAAAGCAACTTGGTAGAATTATTGCAATTCAAAAAGAATTCTTTTTCACAAGAGTTTTGGGTCCTACTGGGACCTCCCATGGTTATGAATCCAGACTTTCTGCACTCATAATTATAAAAAAAAATAAAAATAAACAAACAAAAAAACCCACAAAAACCTACTTCTGCAATTCAAAAAATATTGGTATGGGTTATATATGAGTTCAAGTCATACTCTTTATCAAGTGTTTCTATCCCTAAATGATTTGTTTACTGAAGTC
Organism: Bombycilla garrulus; assembly: GCA_013400315.1. Classification (NCBI taxonomy): domain Eukaryota; kingdom Metazoa; phylum Chordata; class Aves; order Passeriformes; family Bombycillidae; genus Bombycilla; species Bombycilla garrulus. The sequence goes on along the minus strand of VXBU01018237.1, from coordinate 323,506 downwards.
CAAATTCAGCATACTACAAATACATAAAAATATGGTGGTATTTTATTTACATTTACACAAAGTGATGTTGATCCCAAATCTGACCTCTCTTATCATACCAATCAGCCAGTGACTGTCAGCCTTTTTTACTTCCCTAAAAGCCATGAAAAAACCCCAAACGTCAAATCAGTGCCACCATCCACAAACTTGACTAGAAATGGATACAGAGATAGAGGCAGAAATGCTACATGATACTGACAAATTAAATCCAAGGGAAAAAAACAGCCCTAACATTTTATGTAAAAGAGAAAACACTAGAATTAGTTTTATACAAATAAACCCTGACTTGACAAGAAGTCAGGCAAATCTAGCTATAGTGGGTTACATGCAGCCATGACCAAATTCCAGCTAACAAGTTTATTTAAAGAGAAGTGAAGACATTTCATTTTTTTTTTCCAGTTGAGCATCGTACAAATACAAGTGAGAACAACCTTTTGGGCCTTTGGGAGAACCATTCCCACTGCTCTGTATGGCTGCTAACTCCTTCGCATGGATATCATCACCTTCTTCCACTCAGAAATGTCTTTTTCCATAATACATTTTCCAGTTGGCTAACCTGATTTGGATACCACTAACACAAAAACCCAAAAAAAAGTTGTCATATGTCCAGCTTTTCAGCTAGTTTGGGTATGTAAGCTTTTATTTTAGGAGTACTGAGAAAGGAAAATGTCATGAAAGCAGAAAGGTAAGTAATGGACAAAACCAGGACTGTGGTGTCAGGGAGGTGCATAAATAAAGGAGGAAAACTACTGGTGTCACTCAGCTTGTAGTACAGAGGGGCAGAATTATCAAATGTGACATCAGGATATTGTTGATATTAACCAAGAAATTTAAATAGAGAGTCTGTTAGGTCAGAGAGCCCAGAGCTCCTCCCCTGAGGAAGCAAAGCTCAGTGCAGAGGCTTCACTCAGCATGTGCACTGTCACAGAGCGGGTGGAGCAGCTGTGCAGCCATGACACAGCCATGCCTGCTATGTAGAGGCTGTGCTGGGGCACTGGCCAGGGATTTGTAATGCTTGTGGGCTCCCCCACTGCTGCTGCCAGCCTCAGCATCCCCAGTGCACCACTGGGAAAAGAGCTCCTGTGGAAGTTACCAGCTCTCTACTGCTTGCACCTGTCCCAGACATCCAAACGCTGCAGCTGTGATTTTTCCATACTTTCAACACTTGCACTCCAAGGGGGAGAGGGACTGGATTTGGTCCAAAGGATGTTACATCTATATGCTTTTAGAAGGATGCAGTAGATATCAATTTCACTCTGACCGCTAATGTCATAAAAGCTGTCACCAAAAGATATTAAAACCAGCTACATGTAGGGCAACTGGAAATGAAAAAATTGAAAATGGAAAACCCAAAATCCACTGACTACTGCACACATATTTACTCCTTTCTTGATTTTCTGTGGTTGTTGTGCTGCCGTAGTGCAGAAAGCATCTCCCGATGGAGACAGGTTTTGCTTGTGAAAACACATGGACACACATGTACAGAGCCAAGCAGCCTCCTAATTTAGGCTATTACATGCTATCACATACCCATTATTACACTTCAGAAAGCACAACTCTGAATATATTTCACACTGGTCTAAAACTGGAGAACGGCAACAGGGAATGGTGTCAAAACACAACAGCCCTTTCTCAGTGAATGCAAAATGGCATCTCTAACCAATGCAACTCTAAAAATTACGGTCCACTGGCCCCAGCATTTAAAAACCAATCGCGGGGAGTTTGAGGATATGGATCATGAAGGGATCCCTGTGACAGCTTGGCAGAATGTCTAAACTGAAGAGACACCAGGATGTTATTTATATACAAGAGTAAAACACACACAAACACACAATTACAAGTAAATACTCTACAGGCACCATACTTAATATAAAAATGAGGGTAAATCACTGGTAGGATAAAAACAGCCAGCAGGGAAAAAAAAAGGAATTCACTTACATTTTATTACTAAAATAAATACCAATAAAATAAAGTGAGTAAAAAAAAAAAAAAAAAGACTCCCTTTTCCAGATCCTTTAGGCCTTGTCTCAGCAAGTGTTTCCACCCCTTGTACAGGGCACTAAGCAGACAAAGGTTCCCCTCTCATAATGACCGTAGCAGCAGGAGACAAGACAACCCCAAGCATGGAGGCTCCCATGGAGAAAATCAGGGATCTGCTGTACTGAAAAAAGAAAAACCTAAGTAATCACTGATATTTTCCATGCAGCTAAGAGATACAGCTACAGTTGTAAGCAGAATTTCAATGAAACAACAACAAAAACTATTCAACATCTTGCTTCTCCAGCAGCGCAACGCACAAACCCGCCAAACCCGTCGTTTTTCACAGCAACGCAGCAGAAGCTGCTCTGGGGATGCTGCTGGCCCGGGCAGGCTTTCTTTGCAGAGTGCTCAGCACCAAGCACAGCAGCAGAGTCTGGAGCAGAGGGCACCAGGTGGCACCAGGCTGCCCGACAGCGAGGGGAGCGCAGATGCCAAGCGCCGCCGCGTGTGTCCTGTCTAGCGGCCGATGGAGAGGCATTACCAGCAGCCTCACAGCCTGCTCAGCCAAAACACTGGCCAGAGGGCGAGCGCTGGTTATGGCAGCTGTGAAGGAGTGGGTGGAAAAGGGGAATAAAAACGGGGAAACATGGAAGGCCTCGCTAGCCAAAAGAGATAAACACGCGCACGACACACAAATAATCGCTGCAGCTTCCCAGCCCGCTGGAAAGTGGCACCAGGCTGTGATTTCTGGATCTTTCTGTCATATTTGTAATACTCAGAAACGGGCATAATGGAAAAGATTAATTTCAGAGGATTTCTTAAGTTTGCAGTATTAACTGGGGCGAGAAGAACGAAAAAGCCCTCACAAAGGACTAGTGTAGGACTTATGCAAATATTTCCATCTGGGTTTAGAATAAAAATCAAAGCCCTGAACCAACCAGCAGACAGTTTCATGCACTGCTAATGAAGAGAGAATTCAATTCTCCTGTTTGCTGAAATGAATACTGAACTTGTATCTTAATGTTTTATGAGAATACGGTATGTGTGTCAAAACAGGAGTTTCACAGACAATTGCAGGAGCACTGGCAACTTCTCTTAATGTTTAAGGGCTGGATCACAGCTTCAGACTGAGTTGCAAGTAAAGGACATCGAGCAGCCATGCCTCTACCTTGTACTATTTGAAATTCATACAGGAGCAGATGAGGTGGTTGGGTCCCAGTCTGTCCTTGGCAGGGCCCCGTTCCCTCCTAAATGGATGATACACACATACAGAATGGGATACATTTCACAGCAGCACAAGCTAACCTAGATGCTAACACATGCTCTGGCACCTGAACCTGCCAGCTATTTTCCTCAGAAAAAGGATGGGGAAGAAGCTGAGCTGCATGGCACCCATCCAGCACCTAGGGAGAGTGACAAAGGGCCAAGTTCCCACCACGGGGCGGCAATGGATGAGCGGGAGCATGTTGCTCCTACAGCAGCCTGGAAGCAGACAGCAAGGGCAGGGTTAGAAAAGGAGCAGAAAAATCTGTTGTTCCACAATGGTGACAGAACAACCACAAAAAAAAATGGTAGGATGATAGATGACTCATAAAAGTGTTAGACTGGTGCCAAAGGCAGTAGATTTGGCAGCAATGCAGGACACACCGCCTCAGGAGAGTTGAGCTCCAGTCCTTCTTGCAGCAGGGGAGCGAGACGCATGAGCTCCCATCCAGGGCAGCTCCTTCCCCTGCCACGGGCTCTGCCCCACCACCCCCAGCCTGCTCCCTGCAGCACCAGGGAGTGTTCACCAGCCTGCCCTCCCCTCCCTGCTCCCAGGGCTCAGACAACACTTCCAGGAACAATTTGACAGTAAATTACTAAATGTACTCCTACACCACTAAGCCTGAAATGGTTTATAAATTCCATTTTTTCCCCCTTGTCACATAATTAAAACTCTGTTTTCCTTCCACCCTCCTTCATTAAAATCTTTTGTCATAAATTTTGCCGTTTGTGGCATGTGGGCTTGGGATCTTCCCTCCCCCCCCAAAAAAAAAAACCAACCCTGTTCAATATAAATCAGACAGACATTTGGGAAATAAAGGAGATTGAAAAATGAGGGGAGCTGAACTCTTGGAGATATGCCAGAAAAAAACTCAAGACAAAATTAAGGCCGTAAATACGTATTGATTACTCAGGGGAAACTTTTTACAATGTTGTATCAAAGGTTACCTGCTCCCAATCCTTTCTAGTCTAAACTCTGATACTGCCAAACCACAAAGTGCCTCAGCATCTCTCCACTCTTTAAATACAAGACTACAAACTGACTCTCACTCACTGTAGGCAGGCAAACAACTCAAAAAATTGCTTTGCTTCAGGTGCACATGTTGACTGCAAGAGTCCCTCACAACATTCTCAATCCTTCCTTCACCCATAAATGCAGATCACTGAAACAGTGACGCATTAGAAGACCCTGGAGTATCAGGTTCCATATCTGATAGGTGTTTGGAACAGGCTAATAACAAAAATGTTCATTCATATCAAAACACATTTTACTATTCTTTCACGACAGGCACTGCTTTGGCTACAGAGCTGCAGAAAATGCAGCAAAAGTAACATTTCCTGTTGTCATTTGAGAGTGTAACTTTCCTCAAAGAGTCTCTTGAAACACAGAAAGCAAATGGGCACTCCTGGTATTCTTTAGGGGGGGTTTTAAGGTAAAAACAGGCACCCAAGTGGGCTGATTCTTCTGTGTAAGTTAGGGGTATGAGAAGGAGACCTCCACAGAATCAAGTACAAGAGAAGTTTCACATGGCTTCCAGATTCTGGGAAAGCACAAGTTCACTTGGACTCCTTCATGTACTTGATGGCTGTTGTAGAAAAGGGTATTAATGAAAAGTTGTGTTTACACATATGTTTATGGGGTCTCCCACAGCCTTCTGGCAACAGTGACTAACTGAAGATTCCTTACTGGCATTAGGAACTCCTTCCTCTTTAGCCGGATTCCTGTTTCACTCTCACATTAAAGCAGAACCCACCTCACCAGCCCAGAGAGGTCCAGCTTCAGCGGCTGCAGTTATGAAGGCTCAGCCACTGCCTTGAAGTGAGAATGAAGCAGCTGGTTCAGCTGAAAGCGGCATATGCTCACCACTTTTAGGGAACATGAACACTGATATTGCTATTCTGCAGGCTAAAGTCACCTTTCACGTTTTTAAATTTTTGGTACTTCCATTTGAAGCCAAAAAAACCTCCTCAAAATGACTTTCATGCTCTGGGATTTCTAGCCCTGGAAAGCTTCTGTGCAGGTGATGCAGCAAAACAAACACCCTACAGGCCCAAGTAACAACACATAACTTCAGCAATTATGCACATGTTGACAAATACAGGCAATTTTCAAAATTATGAAGTATCTCAAAAAGCAGTACTCAGGGGCCTGGATATGGCCCTTTCATTAAAACACAAGCCCACCTCTCCTTCTTTCTTTCTTTCCTTGTATTTATTCTCAGAATTCAGCAGTCACTACATAAAAAATTTAGATTTTATGTGATACTGCCAAACATCCAGCACACAACTGTGCAATGTGTCATTCAGAAAGCAATTGTATTTATAACTTTTCAATTACACTTGCTGAACCTAACACCAGCTTTATTTGGGTTGTTTTTTCAATGTTCTAAGCAAAGATTGAATTAAAATAGTGAGAGCCATAAACTGTAGATCAAGCCCAACAACTCTAACTGCCTTGCATCCCAAAACAGAAGAAAACCATGACAGAATTTCTATGCTTTTTTTATAGCACTGCCTAGCACAGAGTAAAAATTTTTAAAATGTTTTTCTTAGTTTAGTGTTTGCAATGTTCCTTCCAACAGGAAAACTGCTGTCAGATAATCATGTGAGAAAGCAACAGTATAACAACAACTGTTCCAGCGTTTAAAAAAATGATACTGACTTTCCAATTATGAGAAATTTTCTGAAGATTATGCTTAACAGCGTATCATGTTACTGACTGGCAAATCCTACCAACAGAATGGCTAATTTTACAAAGTATGGCAAGCTATTTAGTAATAAACCTAAATTTATTCTTTGCACTTCAGTGGTGCTCACAAATTACGCACTTAGATTTTATCATGGTAAGTGATAAATCCATCTTGTGTTTTGCACACAGAAAGACTCTCACAGTACAAATAGATACTGTGGTAACACAAAAAGTACAGTCTACTCTCCTGGTTGTGGTTATTTCTAATTTATGAAACATATAAAAGCCAAAGCTGTCAAGATGGCTCAAACTAATTAGAAATAGTCCCAATAGATATGCATTTCCACAACAGATATTTCATTAAAAAACAAGCCTCATCCTCTTTTCAGTTTTGTTTGTTCAGCTTCAACTATAACCTCTAACGCAACTTGCAGGATGTTGGGTTATATACATTACACAGAAAATCTGTCGGTAAAATAAAGTTACTACATAGCCTCTGGAGATAAATAATGTCCAGCCTACAAACTGTAAGCACCTTCTTTCCCATGCCATATGCCCCCAGTAATCATTGATACATCCTGACTTTCAAGAGACAGACAGACAACTGTGTAAATAAACAGACTTTTATGAACTGCATTTTGATAGCCATATAAATGAAGAGTGCATTCACTATTTAATTAATCTAATTAATGTACCAGCTTCCCAAATCTTTGGGGAAACATCAACATGCCTATAGCTATCCATTCCCAAAATCTGGTATTTCATTTATTAATCTTGAAAGGATGTTAGAAAGGGAGGTCACAGATCTGCAATCTCCACCACCTGCTTGGTGGATCAGTCCCTGCCACCACAGCACATCCCCTTCTTTGAGGGGCCTCTGAGACACAGCAGAGGAGTGGGAAGAGGAGAACCATGAGCCATCCTTCTCTGTGCCTCTTGCCTGCAATGTCCTTGGAAGGCACAATTGAAAACACTCAGGCCCAATCTGATTTGATAAAATGTTTTCTGCCCATTGTACACAGGGACAGTGACTCCATAAAGCAGAAGGCAGCAGAGACTATGACTCATGAATTGTGAATGACAATTCTGAACCTCCCTCTGCGGATGGCAGGACTTGCAGTGACTTTCAGCCATGAAGAACTGGCTTTCTATTACAATCTGTTATTCATACATGCAGTGAAGCCATATTACAGCATAATGAGATCTGTATATTACACCCAGATACCATTTAGGAAAAGCAGTTTTGCCTTATTTAACAAATGCAGTATACACATTCTCTCAAATGTTGTTGATTGTTTGTTCATTAAAATCAGAGTAACTCAGCTTGGAAGGACTCTTGAGGTCTGGATACAAAGCACTGCTGAAAGCAGGATCAGCTGCAGTAGCAAACCAAGTGGCTCAGGGCTTAGCCAAATGTTTTGAAACTTCCAAGGAGGGAAGCAGCCAGGAGATACGCTGGGCAAAACAGCCAAGGAGATAAATTTAGTCCTTGGTCCATTGGGCCCCTTTCTTTCTTACTGGCCCAGTGCACCTTCCACCTCTGGGAGGTGCAGCCTCGCCCGCTCTGTGAGCACCCAAGGTTGTCTCAATCTTCTGTGTAAAGCAGGCAACACTTGGCAATAGATTGACATGGCCCACCCCTCAAACCCAAAAATGCCTTTAAAAACATCAAAGGAACAATCTCCATTCATCCTACAAAAGTACATTTCTACTTTTACAAAAATATGCCCTCTATTTACAAGAATATCCCAAAATGTTAATCATGACCAAATTAAGAGGAGGAGTTTTAGACAAGAATAATCCAGAGCCCAGCTTTTCTCTCAGGATCTGCCTTTAAGTCGGCACTGAAATAACTCCAATCCCTAAAATTTTCTCCTATGTTCTCATGCAATGATAATATCAATGGAACTAATAAATCAGGATTCATTTGTCCAAAGATCCATTATTGTATCAAAAAAAGCTACTGGTCTCAAACAAAGAAGACAGTATGAAAGCATGAGCACAAGCTTTTTGCATGTTGAATACAGCTTCTGAAAACAGTTTTCTCTAAAACAAATGCTAGCAATGTGAAATTTGATGACCTTAACAGCAAGCAATCATAGGTAACTCTATATGGAACATGAATCTAGGCCTAGGGATATGAGTCTTTTGAAGACAAAATATCCATTCCTGGACTCTTTCCCAAGTTGCTGTAGAGAAGCTGTTTCAAGAATTCTGTCTTTATATATGTCCAGTGAGCCACAGACAGCTGTACACAAGACAGTTACAGGATTGTTTAGGTTTTATGGAATTTTTTCTGGGTTTGTTTGTTTTTCTAATATCTCTTTACTTTTGAATTTCCTTTGGCTGTTTCAGATAGATTTTTTCTGCTTAAGTTTGCAAGTTTTTCATATCACGTGTCTCTTCAGGAATTATAATCTCCGCTTTCTGCAAGAACTTTCACCCTTGCACCTTCCCATTCTGCCTCTAGTAATTAATTTTCACTCCCACCCAATATCTACTAATTTCTGTAACAACGAAGAGAATACCTAAACACTGCAAACTGCTTTATCTAAGAAAACTGAGATTTACTACAACAAAATCTCAGAGGTCATTCATGTTTGAGAACGGAGGTGCAGGTCTCAATGAACTACACCTCCTCTGTCCAACTGCAATGTTTAAAATACCCAGCCTAGATCTGGTTTTCTCTGTCCTATGCATGAATCCTCACAGTGCAGCTCAGAGGAGAAGACAAACATCATTTCAACCAATTTGGTCAAAGAGAAAAAGTTCCTCCCCAGTTTTAAAAAGATTCCAGTAAACTGAGTTGTACATTTGGATACTAAACGCTCTGTCTTAAGCCACAGAATCCACGAAGCTGAAGTAGAAAGGGAAAGAGTTCTGCTGGACAGGAACACAAAGCCAGTTCATTTGTGTGCCAGATGAGTTTGATCAGATGAACCAAGAGACTTCCTTGCTGAAGGAGTATCTCCTGCTTCCACACTGCAACCAAGCAAAGCCCAAACTTCTACCCTGTCAAGAGTGGGATATAAAACAGACCAGGGAAGAAAACTTTCCTCTTTCTCCAAACTGATGGGAATCCCAGACCAAACTTTCCCCCTGCATTTAATCACTTTCAAGAATTGCCCTATTTTGAGTTTGCACAAATTACACAGTTCCACATGCTCTTTTACAGGATCTGTGTACTTCATACCATGCTTTGTTGCCTCTACCATACAATTATTCTCATTCTCCTTTTATCTAAGTCAGAGTTTAATCATATTTGCCAAGTAAGCAAGCATTAAGCGGTATCCCTGGGTGAGTTTCTAATGCTAACAGCATGCAACAAAAGGAGAATCCCATCACTTTACTGATTGTCTCCACACAAAAGCCAAAACCTGATTTAGCATGAATGGAACCATTTCTTATGTTTAAAGGCTATATCAGAATGAATGCTTATACTGCTTCTGTACAGGATGTGGAGAAAAGAGGATCACTTTGCTCATATGTATAAAGTTAAACACAATAAATGTTAAATCTATTTCAGAAGTTCCCCAAAAATGGCTAATTATTTGATTGCAATGTGGGAAATCAACTAAAAAGGTACAAAATGGGATGATAATCCATCTTCCGAAATAAACAGCACTCATTAGAATACTAATTTGGTTAGTCCACTTAGGATGTTGTATCATAGAGTGTAGAGCTATAAAAGCTGTAACTTCAGATAAAAAAAGCTCAAGCAAACCACTTTTTTTAGAATAAACCAAAAGGTATTTCTAAAATAATAACATAAGAGCATCAGCCTAATGCTTATTTTACACTTGGATGCTTTCTAATATCCAGACAACCTGTGTGCAAATTGGTGTAGTTCGCAAAACTAATTAAGAAGATAGGATAGAAAATCTAGACATTATAAACATTTTAGGCAGCTGATCAAGCTTCTTCATCTTTTCTTAATAGGTCTGTTCAACTATTTTTCCACCCACACAATCATTCTGAAGAAAGATTATGGAACAGGACGCATTTAGTAACAAAATAAAATAAAAATATGAACCCCAAAAGACAAAACCATGTTTTCAGTTCATTTTAGAAAACAAGATTCAGAGGAAAATAATACAAGATGACACAACAGAGGAAAGATCACCCTTTTGCAGATCATTACACTATGATTTTATGGGGTTTGTGACAGAAGTTAGTTGCATTATTTGGAATTAATCGGTGATGTAATTTAGGGATGAGATATAAGGGGCTGTGACCAAAGGGGAGAAATAATTTCACATAGGGGCAGGGGTGATTACAGTACTTAACACTATCTCACACAAAGTGATTAGCACGCTTTATCTTTATGCAGACACCCGATTCCTGCCTTCCCTCTCCCCTCCTAGCGCCCGAGAAGCAGCAAAGCAGGCGGGCTGGCTGCAGAGAGGCTCAGCCCAGATGTGCTCCCGGCAAAGGCCCTGCCTGTCACAGCCCACTGCCTGCACCGGTGGCAGCTGCCCATGGACCTGCAGATGGATATAGACGGGATGTATGTATAAATATACACACACACAGCAGGGAGAGGAGAGAGAGAGAGAAACAGAGAAGCTCTGTGTGCTGAATTACTGAATTCAGCACTCCACAAAGTCAGAACAAGCTCTTCGCATACACACAGAGTGCGTTACAAAACACATCCCAGCCTCGCTGCAACCGGCAGCCCAGGAGGAGAATCTCCTGTCCCCACTGTATCCTACAGTGGGGAGACAAAGCTCTGCCAGGCTTCAAACAAGGCCTAAGTACACCTTAAAACATCGTTCAGGATGTGTCAACTGCACAAAAATAAATTATTAGGTAACCTTATTCCTTTTCATATTATGTTTGGGAGAAAACACAGAGATTTTTATGTGCTTTTCTTTTTACAGAAAATCTGCCTGAATGAAGAAAGGATGAAGCTGGATGTCTCAAACAAAGAGAATATCAGTGCTCAATATCACCTTACAGCCTAACTACTGGCAAAGCACTCTGCCCAGCATTTAAAGCCCTTCCTGAGGGTATTCAACCACACGAGCAGAGCTATTTCTTCACAAGGACACAGTGAAACAAAGTTAGGACTTTTCACAAAGCCATGAAGTGATAGCACAAGAGGGAATGGCTTCTAACTGAGAGAGCAGGTTTAGATGGGGTATTAGGAAGAAATTCTTTACTGTGAGAATGGAGAGGCCCTGGCACAGGTTGCCCAGAAGAGGTGTGGCTGTCCCAATGCCAGGAATTCTTCAAGGCAAGGCTGGATGGGACTCTGAGCAACCTGGGATAGTGGAAGATGTCACAGCCCATGGCAGGGGGTTGGAACAAGATGAGCTTTAAGGTTCAACCATTTTGTGATTCTTCCTCTGGGTATTCGGGTCTTCCTTTGTTCTGCCTCATGGAAACCAATTATGACAGCACTGTTCTATTTTTTCCCTGCTGAATTATCATGTGTTTTGATACATGTTGTTACCAGATTTGCCATTTTTTTTTACTTTTGAACTCCTTTCATTTTTTATGATTAGGGACAAGCCTCTACCTGTCATTTGCTTTGCTTTGGCACCTACTCTGTCTCCAAGTATCCTGTACAATTGAAGATGTTTTCCATTATCTCAGCCCAGTGCTGCCAGGACTCATTTTCTAGACATTTTGCTAGAATCCCTCACAATTCACGAGTTTCAGAATATCAGACCCAGATCACTTCCCATTTTCAATACTATGAAATATACAATACATAGTTTCATCTTTTTCTTCTTCAAATCTTTACAGTATGATTCTCTATTGCAAGAGCTATAAATGCTAGCTGTGCTTTCAAAGAATCATGGGGAAAACATATGACCAAAAAGGAATTCCACATACACTTGCTCATGTTGAATGGATTGCTTTTTGTGGCAATGCTTTACAGCTCTGATCTCTTAACAGATTATATATATGTAAAAACAGAGTAATAAAAATAGCAGTGAACTAGTAATACATTTACAACTGTTATCGAAGACTTTCATTGTTATGGATCATACAAAATTTACAAGACAGCCGTATTTAGTGGTGGTGGTTTTAAATGAATACATTGAAGTGCAATGCTCTTTTCTGTTCATAAACTATAAGCCAAATTCAGAACCAGGCATATTATTATTAGAAGTACGAGTATACCACAATTTATATCTATTTAGAATTTCTGAAATTGAATTACTTTTTAATTATAATACATGCAATTCAGACATAAGGAATTCAAGTATTATTAAACTCTCTGGGCTATAAAAATATATTAAACCCCATCCCTCTAGCAGCTACTGATGACTTATCTGAGTCTAGCAAAGCAATATAGATTACTTTTCTTCCCAAATACCTTGGCAAGGTCACTTGTATGAGAGCTGAAATGTAAATTACTTGTGTTACAGCAGTATCCTCAAAAATTTTTCATTTTGTGCATTAGTTCTCCTTCATTCCATCTGTGCTATTTTAGGACTGCGAAGTCTGAACTGATTGTTTTCATAAAAAGACATGTTAGGGCAGCACTGAGACAACAATCTGGGAAGTGAGTTTCCTTTAACATTACCAATATTAATCTCTCTTCACCGTTCTTCACCCTTGCCCTACAGAACTCTGCATTTAGGAACAGTTAATCTTCCTTTGCTCCCCACGGCCTCTATTCCTCTAATCTCTGAAGGTCATTGCATTTTTGGCCTGGCCACATGTCCATTCTTGACCCGTCTGGTTTTGTGTCACCAACAAATTTGATCATGGTTGAAACTGCATCAAAGGAATACCCAACAAAGATGTGAAGCAGCTGCAGATCAGACAGAAAGGCAAGAGTTTGCAGTTTCCGTCATGAAAAGAGTTTCTGTAAATGCAGCTCTCCAGAACAGCCAAACACTCTTGAGAACCAGTACGAATTTCACATGTATAACAGATGCAGCACACTAGCATGGCCTGTCATGAAATTTGTCTCCAAAAAGACATGTATTGTGAGTGAGATCTTTCCCAAAGTCACAGCAGTGCAAAACAGAGTGTTTCATTAAATGATAAACAATGTGATATGCCCTAAGAAGATAAAAACACACGCAAAAAAGCAAAGCCAAAAAAAAATATGCAGATATAACACCATCTTCTTTAAGCACCCTGTTCTTTGAAACAGATATTGCTTTTCTTTCTCCAAAACCACAGGCCAGAGGGAAATACTTCTGCAGAACAACTGATATGTCCCAAACCAACAATGGATTCAAGTTGCTAAACTTCACAGATGTTTTTTTTTCTAATTTTCTTTCAGCTCTGTTTACAAGACAGCTGGTAATTAAATCACATCTATATATTCCCTATGGAGAATACATTAGTTATTTCAGGTTCTAGTTAAGAGTTTTCAGCAACTTAGCTGTGAAATCAAATAAGATGGTGATGGAAACTGTACATACTGTCTTACTCAGCATTTACTTCAACACACTATTTTAAAACTAGTAGACAGCATCATTACTATATACTAAATTGGCACCAAAATATTGCATAATCAGGATCTCTGGATGTGAAACGCAATAAAAGCTTAGATAGTGATTCAGTTCTTAGTATTAAGCCCTTATTGCCATGCTCTGGCCCTAATCAATATCCAGGAAGTTTTACTGGTGTAAATGGTAACAGTGTTGATAAAGATTTTGTACTTGCCTATTACATTTCCTTCAGAAAAATTCTCAGTATTTTACCAAACACCCACACATTTAATGGGAGAATCAGTTTATACATCAGACACCCAAGCATTTTTAAGTGGATGCAGGTGATATAGTCCTGCTACACACAACAAGTCTAAAATTCAGACAGCTGCATGAAATGAAGGTGGAAGTTTCCAAAAGACAGAATAAAACCCACAAAACTTCATTTAGATGAGATACCACATCAAAGACTTCACAGAGTAGGGAAATACAAAATGATGGTCACTTTAGGAAGTTTAGCACAACCACTGAGTAGTTTAAATTTTTTTTTCTGTTAAATAAATTCTCTGCCCAGGGCTACTACAAGATGCAGATGTGAAGTTTCAGCAAGTCTGTGGGAAGATGATCCCCACAACGTTTAATGAGACCAGCTTTGTTTTTCACACATACACTATCACAGTTCTTCCTGAGAAGGGAAATACCAAAGACAGCAGCAGCAGCTAAACCTAAAAACTAAGAAACCCCTTTGTCCCCATCTGTCCCAACCACTGGCACCTCAGCGAATAGTTAGGATTCAGTTACATTCTAGAATGGATTCTCTTCTAAAACTGGAAACTTAAGGATTTTTTAGTAACAGTAATAATGGCATTAAACTCAGTATGGCCAGTCAAGTCCCCTGGGCATTTTAATGCAATTCTCATAAGCCTCCAAACACAAACACCAAAATATGCTGGCCCTGGAAACAAAACAGAAGGGGAAAAAAGGAATGCACAATATGCATGCGCCCTTCCTTTGTTTCATCTGTTTTCCAGTCTATGCAAAATAAAGACTTTTTGTATTAAAGTGTTTCAAAAATAATACAGACATTAATTTTTTTAAACTGGAAAACATTTTCATTTTTGCCTAATCCAGTCAGAAGTAAACACTAAACATGGCCATTTTACAAATCTTATCATGCTGTTCTTTATCCCTGAAAGCAGTATGTTTTCCAAATCCTAGAAACTATAACATGGTCAATTTGCCCACATCGGTTACTTTTCATGGCTTTATGTGGCAAGGCGTGAGACAATGTGCTCAACTACACAGCAAGCAAAATAAATGCTTGAGAGCAATGGAACTTCTCCAAAAGTAGAGATTAGAAAGCAAAAGCCTACAAAACGATTTCTAAAGTTTTTTGGTTATAAACAAAGAGAACTCTGGAAGTCACCAGACAATGACTGAGAAGATCTGGTACCTTGAAAGGAGAAGGGTTTGTGAGTGCCATAAATCTGATACAGTCTATAGCAGTGATTACACACAGTAATAAGCACTGAGCACACTATCGACGAGTTTTATTTAGCTTAATATGGAAGCAAACCTCCTTTGAAACAATGCAAAACACTTGAAAGCTCAATAGTATTGGCAGAAATATAATAATAATTAAAAGTCAGCGGAGGAAGGAAATGCAATTGCCAGGTACCTCAGGGAAAGAACACTGCGGTCCCTATGCTTGGGAAGTTTGATCTGTGTCAAGCCTGGACATAACCAGAGGTGCTGGGACTGTGCAGTGACAGCCAGGGCCGGCACAGGTTCACTGCAGTCTGGGAACTGTAGGGGAAACAGTGACAGTACCTCCTCCTCACAATGAACCCACCCAGATCGGGGTTTCAGGAAGAATCCTTATTCTACCCGCGGTACCTCTCCTCAGTCCATGGGCTGATCACTGGAATCACTGCTGGAGGGCAGTTCCTGCACTCTGCATACACGACACACTGTGGCACACACTGCAAACACACACTGACACTGCTGTGCACTGCTTGAAACTATTCTTAAACAACCACGGTGCTTCTTTGCAATTACATCCTGTAAGTGGCTAACTTTGATTGCTCTCAGCCCCTTCATTAAAAACAAGACCTTGGCATCACAGGGCGTGTCCATACAGTTCAAATATACATTGAGTAACTCATGTTTCACATAGCTGCTTTAGCACTTTGTTCTACTCAAATTCATTAGCCCTACTGAAAAGATGCTTTTTTCCCCACAGCTTGTGATTCAAGTCTGACTTCTGATTACAATTTCAGTTAGAGTTGAATAAACAATAATAGAATGCTATAAGCCAGTAAACTTTTTTCCAACACATTTTTTTAACAGATAATTATTTTATTTAGACTCTAAATGGTAATTAACTTAGGAGTACACTCAGCAGTTGTAAAATTCATGCTGTTCTGCACTTGTAGAGGTACAAAAGGTCCCTTGTTTGCAGAACTATGCTGGTCAATTCCTGTGGTGGAGCTGTTGATTCTCTGCATGAGCTTTCTCAGATAATACATAGCCTTTTAAATATTGGTGCTCAGGGTATTTATAAAGCATATATTTTCCAAAGCTGGGCAAAGAAAGCTTATTGACTTTGATAATTTTTCAATGATTGATTCAAACTTTGTAATTTAAATCAAACACTGAAAAATAATCAAAATTACATCCAACATGTTTTTCAACTATGAAGGCAGGTTTTATAACTAAAAAAATGACCAGTATCAGAGGGAAATATATTACAAACAGCATTTACAAACCAGAAAATTGAGGTATCTAAAAAGCATTATTTGGGATAAACACAATCAAATTTGCTTTAGCATATCAAAAATAATAGTGCACTTCAGCTGACTAAAGCATCTTGAACTGAAGCAGCCATAGGAGAGCTGTCTTAATTTTCCTTTGGGTGCGTGCCAGCACAAAGCCAGGCAAGAGTGACTTCTAAGCCGCAGTGTTTTCAGAGTAGTGGCATGAAAAGTGCCAACACTATCAATTAAACAAAGATGGGAATACTGCTCTCCCAGAGCACCAGCTCTGGATCTAGCAGCTGCTTACTTTACAAATATGAGCAGCTTGCTCTGTTTCAGAGCCTTCTAACTTCCATAAACTAGATGGTTTTACAAACAGGACAAGATGTTTCTGAGGTTCTGGTAATGAAGGGGAATACATCTGCTATCTGATTGCTGAGCTATAAACTGAGTTTTCCACATAAATAATCCTCTCCATCTGTAGCATGAAGTGTAGGTAAAAAACATAAGGCTACCAATTCTGCTCTGTAAAATTCAGACATCACCTTCATGAATGAATTTCATACAAGGTCTCAGTTCTATTTGCTCCTGACAGAGAAAGGCATACCACAACTGTCTAAAGCTTGCTCGCTCTCCTGAAATGAATACAAAATTTAAGAGTCAGACGATGATCACAGCAGCGCTTAAAATACACACAAGATGCATGACAAGCATCACAAGCAGGACACTAAAGTGCTCCATAAAAACCCATCTTGTGTCTAAAAGGGTCTTTGAGATTTGACCAATATGAGAAAGATCATGAAATAAAGCACTGAGCAGTGGCACACACGTGTTACTATCAGATGAACTTTTATCAGCTAAGAGAGAGCGTGGAGCATCCTACACATTTTAAATATCTACCCCACTTTTAAGTTCTACAGCTGCCCACATGCAAAATCTCCTCTACATGGAAGGAAATTTTCTTGCCTCTGCATGATGTAGTTTCCTTATCTGGTTGCTCAAAGCAGTAGTCATAATGTGAGAATAATTATCAAGAACAAGTCCTGTTTTTGTGGAAGGTATCTCCTAAGATTATCTGTCACAGGCATCAGACTACTGCAAAAAAGCCTACATAAAAATCTGAGAGCTTTGAATCCATACTCTTCATGACTAATGAAAAAATAACATTTGGAATTAGACCAAAGGCTGAAAAAAGTATTTCTTTAAATGGTACAGAACTTCGATATATATCATAGGAGGTAAACACAATCCTCTTTCCTCATATAACTTAAGAGGGAAGGTAATAGCTGTGTCCCTTTTTATGTGTGAATAAAGCAGGCACAACACCCATACAGAATTCCAAAAGATGCAATTAATCAAAAAAATCTCAAGGTCACAGACAAGGTGTTTTCAACCTCGAATACACAAAGCTACATCATTGTTGAGAGTGGTTATGTCCTGCAGTTTGCTTGGGAAAGCTCCATGTGATCCTAGCAAAAAAATTTGTCCAAGGAGGGACTAAAAATCTGATCCAGTGAAGCTGATTTTGATTCAACTCTGATGGAAAACAACTGGAGACTCAATGGTAGCAGAGGGCCTACAGTGCTCATAATGAGACCCTGATAATAGAATGTAAATGCTATCCTGCGACTAAAAGCAAGAGAAAGCACTTCTGCAGTCAACTATAAAACATATTTGTCATAATTTAATGCTATGAATATGGGTTCTCCAGTTTGAAACAAATTCTTTCCAGATGAAGCAGCAAAATAATACAAAATGTATTTTGCTCCAGTGTTCCACCATACATGAACGGAAAAACAATGTGAAGCCAATTTCACACTGGCTGATATTATCCCCACAAATAAAATATAATCTGTAATTAAAAGAAGTAATAGGCACACTACTTAATTACTGCAAAATACATTCTTCAAATAACAATGTGACCTGATGAAATAAACAGGTTTTAACATGCAAACATCACTTTTCTCCCTCTGCCAAGTGTCCTTTAGAACTATTATTTAGTCTGCAAAATAGCTGCAACAATTTGAGTGGTGTTGGTATAGCCTGATTTCTCCATAATCTATCTCCAAGTTTCCCATTAGCAGCCAACTGACAATGAGTGAAAACAACAAACAGAAAAACACTTATATTCCATTACACACCAGGAGTGATTGGATAAGAATATAACATAATACCAGTTTTTGGAATTCTGACACATGAGAAAGCAAACTAGTCATTTCCTCCTGTCCAGCACCAAACAGGCACTACACATCCTCCTGCAGGAATTATGTTGCCAGCTTTCAAGTTTTCATACTCAGCAGAGCAGCTTTTTGACACATATGAAAGGAGAGTGTAAACAAACAAAAGATTTTCTGTTTACAGATGTATTTTACACTACTGAAGCTCTCCAGTTTAGAGTTTGACAGATTTTAGTTTTATCCACACACAAGATGTTGTCCTCTTCCCTTTTACTTGTTTGCCTCATTCCAGATGTTACTACTCTAAAATTATATTTCAATTGATTATTCAACATTTACTTGTCACCAGTGCAGAAAAGAAACTGCCAAAAATGCAGGTATTTAAATTCTAAGTACAGCATAAAAATTAATGCTGTATGACAGTCATCACAGGATACATTCTCTAAACAACAGAAGACAGATTTTCCTTATGAAGAACATCCAGCTTGGTTCTTCCATGTTTGTTTTATTAAATAAAACTGTGGTGTGATTGTCTATCTGAAGTATATTTCACTTTATTAACACTAATAAAATAAATGGCCTCTGAATGCCAGATGTGAGATGGAACTTGTGCAGCCTTGTTTCTTACCAGCTCATGTCCTTGAGCTGATTTCACTGTGAGGCAACAGATACAGACAGAAGAACTGGGAGCAGGAAATAAACTGTGATATGGGTTAAAAGAGCAACACACTGCTTTAAGAATATTTGCCTTGTGA
Source organism: Bombycilla garrulus (assembly GCA_013400315.1). Classification (NCBI taxonomy): domain Eukaryota; kingdom Metazoa; phylum Chordata; class Aves; order Passeriformes; family Bombycillidae; genus Bombycilla; species Bombycilla garrulus. Next base: position 304,447 of record VXBU01018237.1, on the reverse strand, counting down.
TGGTAGTGCCTTTAAACATGTGCTGACCTAAAATCCTATGGTTTAAGGGCACCACGTTGAATTGCAAACAGAAAGGTTTGGCTCTTCACAAATTGCACACTGCTGGCCAGCTCTGTGAACAGAAATGTTCACACATCTCCTGCGCTGTACAAACTACCACCAGTGAAGGTTTGGAAACTCCTAACAGGAATTAAAACGCAGTCTCAAAGAACAACCCACCCAGAGTACAGTCAGGAAATTAGGATAATTGCATTTTTTCCAATGGAAAAGAGCTGTTTCTGGGGAAATGTCTGGAAGTTTACACAAATGAGCCTCCTAACACTTCTTTCAGTAAACCTGCTGTTGAATGATTTATGAAAAGAAACTTTCCAGTCAGTGAGGCCCATAATTAGAGATGTGTTTCTACCTTAACTTTCCCTGCCGTGCACGTGTCAGTCGGATTTTAACTACATCAGTAAAGGTGATCTTAGTCACAGATACATCATTTCACAGAATATACTGCGTTGGAAGAGACCAAAGAGCACCAAGTCTGATTCTTAAGTGAATGGCCCACACAGAGATCAAACCCACATCCTCTGGTGTAGTTAACACCATTCTCTGAACAACTGAGCTAATCTCAGGGTCACTGGCTCCTGGGACGGCCTGAACCGGTGCCAGGGGAGGTTAAGGTTGGGTTTTAGAAAAAGGTTCTTGCCTCAGAGGGTGACTGAGCACTGGAACAGCTCCCCAGGGCATTGCTCACAGCACCAAGCCTGACAGAGCAAGAATTATTTGGACAACACTCTTGGACACACAGTGAGACTCTTGGGGTTGTCCTGTGCAGGGTCAGGCATTGGACTCAAGGACCCCTGAGAGTCCATTCCAACTCAGCAGATTCTGTGATTGATACCACATCCTGGAAAAGGAGTGTTTGAATCCCATTTCAAGCCAGTGTCAGAAAGGAACTGCACAGGAGAGAAAAAACTAAAGTCTTAAGTCTCTTGACCTCTAAGTTCTTGTGTCTGCCAAATATACATTAGCTCAGCTTTTACATTTAATATGAAAAAAGCTGGAGTCCTGTCAGCACCTATTCACTCAAGCCTTAAAACAACTGAGGATAAAATAGCCAAGAGAATGAACTCAGCTGCATCCTCTGCAAACCTCACAGCTTCCCATGCTGGTGCGGGAAAGAGAAAAGAGAAACAAGCTGGATGTTCTAATTTGACATGGATAAACACTTCATTTGACAATTAAAACGGGCATGATCTTCCACTGCAAATACCAGCACACACCCCCACCTTTCAGGTGAACTCAATCATTTCAAACAAATTGGGGATGCTTCAAACCATACAGAAGAAATGTGAACAGCAGGAGTCCCCCAGTGGTAAAAATACCTCAAAGAAACCTTTTCTTCCTCCCAAATACCCACTGTACAGCACTTTGGGCAGCTAGCCAAAACCTCGTCTCTAAGTACCTGCAGAGTGATTTAGAGATGTATTTTAATACTTTTACCACTCTTTAAAAATCAACAAAATAATACATTTATTGCACCTTAATAATACACATCTGAAAAGTTAACACCATTAAAAAACCTTTCTAGCTTTCTTATTGTAGTATAATAAATCATTCCAAATATGCACAGTAATTTCTAGAATTTTATTAAAATACTTTGCTGCTATTGGACGATTTCACACAACAGAAAGTCATTATCCAGATTTAGACCACTGCACTCAGCTACAATCTGGGGAAAAGCTGATTGGTAAAGTAATACTCCGAAATAGCAAGGTTTTCCAAGTTTGAACATTTTTCAAATATTAGAAATACCTTCAAAATTCTGAAAGTCACAAGGAAGGATAAGTGCTAAACCTTAATTCTCTCTGACATGCTCCTTGACAGCCTGATCTTGTTCAACATGGAGCATTTGTGCTTAGGAACATTATGAATTGTCACCCTAATCTATTGGCAACACTTTGCCACAAAAGAACAACCTGCTCAGGAGCCAGAGGAGCCATCTATCTGTTACAAGCACTTTGCACTTCTCCCACTCTGACAGCTGCATTGGGCAGCAGCTCTTCTTACCACAGTCCAGGTCCAGAATTATTGACTGTATTTCTCAGGCTGGCTAAAGACAGGAACTAGTCACTTTGAGTATTCTACAAGCCTGAATATTGACTCTTACAATGCAGTCCCTCAATCAGGAGGCATCACTGCTCAAGGGGAGCTAGATATTGGCTCTATTTTATTCTTTATCAACAGAATCATTCATTCTGTAGCTTGTAAATTACTTTTCTCCTCAAAATCTACACTAGATATCGCATACTGCCTGCATTACAGAAATCTGTGAATTTTTTTTTTCTGAAGATATTACTAGAAACAGCTCTAGAGAAAACATTGCCATTTGAGATCAATTACTTCCGCCTCCTGTTAGTGTCCTAGCTATAGTCATTAATTATCTTTTAAGTATGATTTTAAATTTTATTATGTCTATGTAGGATTAAATACATATTTAAAACACTGAGTCAACTAAAAATAATTCTTAAAATCAGTATATACAGTGGCAGTGCTACGAACACAATTTTGAATAGCAAAATAGAATAAGGTTTCCTGTTTCCTTAGCCTGACAAAGCATTGATATTGAGAAGGTTCTTAGGGTGACATTTGCCTCTTTAAGGCAGGACCAAAGGTTTGCAATATTTAAATCCTTGACTTAACGCAACAGGAAGGAGATAACTCTCTTTTTCATAATCTGAGGGGTTTATAAGCTTATGGCAATTAGCATAAATGAAAGCTACTATCAGACTGTGTAATTATTGCCCAGCAATGCAGTACCTAAGCCCTAAAAATGACAGCTCCACAAGTGCACCCATTCCCTGTCCTGTTAAGTGAGCGATTTAAAGCAGGTAAGAGCAGTGCAGAGTGGCTGCTTGCAGTGGTGTCACAACAAGCCACCTCCTTTCAGAATTGTCCCTCTGATGTCTGGGATACCCAAATACCAACACATTTTTAATAAATAAATAAAAACATAGAGCTCAAGCATCACAGTTATTCACCATTTGTGGTTATATGCCATTAAGGATGTCTTTAATATATTGACAACCTCACCTCGGAGTCACCAGCTCAAACACAGCCCAAGAGGGTAATGGCTGAGAGAACTCCCACAGCTGCAGGGGAACTACACACAACAGGCTGGGGAGAAAGGAAAATGTTCAGGGATAGAGAACCGAAACAAAAATCGTTTTTGTAATTGGCACCTTTGTTGGCACCTCCTGCAAAGAGGGGGAGGACTGAGCAGGGAATGAAAATGAATTCCCTTCCCTTTTCCAGGGCTACCCAAGCCTGTCCCCAGCAGCAGGGTTCCCTGCTCTGCTCTGCCAGACTGGCCATGTAGGACTGACAATTCCAGTCTGCAGAGAGCTAAGGCATGTGGTACTGCTTTTCTTCAAATAGGATAATTCTAAATTTATTCTCATTTATGATTTGGAATCTTCCCACAGCTCTTAGAGAAAGGTCAAGGGCATGCAAATGAGATATTTTTAGCTATACAGCAGAAATGTATTAAAAAAACTAAATGCAGCCCCAAGTCAGATTTAAATAGTTATTTACCAAATTCGAAAACACTGTATGCCTTTCTCCCTAAACATTAACACAGCTAGAGCTAATAAATTTACTTTCTGCCCGACCAAAAAAGAGTTGTCTAGCTATTAAATGTGCAAATTTAAAAAAAAAAAACACCCAAACACATCACCAAAACCTGTATTCAACAATTCTCACAGTAATTTATAAACAAGATTTATGCACTAACACATCACATTTCTTTGCAAGTCTTCTTTAATTTTCTGTTGCAAAGGTGGGATGTTTGGCAAGGGGAAGAGGCATCTCACACATCAGCAGCCTTGGGGAATGTTTGCTTAGAAACACACAGTTTGACCTCTCAGAGGATCAAATCAGTTTACTTCATCAGGTCATGAGTGTTACCAACCACTGCAAGTTTGTGTCTCTATTCCACTGTTTAGGAGGCTAAAATAAAGTAATAGATTACGAGAGAAAGAGCTGACACCATTCCTCAGTCTATATGGGTTGATTTTAAAGCTGTAATTTTCATGACTTTTTTTACGAGAACACTATAGGCAGTTCTTACCCATGCAATCCTTTAAAGAAATCTGACAAGCAAATTCATCAATTTCTAATAGAATTTCAAATACAGCCGACACCTCACTGTCTTCAATCATGTCTTGTTTCATAACTGTGTATGTGGAGAAAAGACATGTCTGTCTGGGGCCTAATGGATAACATGATGTACATTCCCGTGGCAATAGAAAATGAACAACAATAAAAATTATAATTTACTTTGCTGTCAGGTGCTGATCCTGTAGGTGTGAAGGAAAGCAAGTAAAGCTCCAGGGACTGGGTTTTGATCTGGTATTGTATTTAAATATTCTGTAGCTGAGATTTAATTGCACCTAATCTGCTCAATAAAATCATCTTCACTGTTATTAATATCCCAGACTTGTGTTATTATATAATCCTAACCTATTTTTTTCATACAGACATTTTAATCTGCTGCTTAAGCGTTCATTAATGCAAAGCCACTGCTGTGGAGAATACATTCCACTCTATTTGCAAGCGGCAAGAATTCTTTGGAACTACTACCAAATGCTACTGTCACCTTACTTAACTTTATTTATGGCCTTATGACAACAAACATCAGCAGAACTTAATCATTAATCCTAAAAATATTCCATCTGGAATAGAAGATGACTCTACGAAGCGCAGTGTCATTTGTAAACACAATGTAGTATCATCCAAATAGTCAAATGCAATCTATGTGTTCATATATAACAGCTTTTGGATGGCTCCTTTCTTTCCTGTTTCATTTCTAAATCTGAATAAATAATCTGCATGCCAACTAACCTAAACGATGAGTTATTTCCCATTTCGTGAATCCTGAGATGCTCAATTATCTCACACAACTGCCAGCCATCAACTGTACTTAATTGCCTGTATGTTTCAAGTCCACTGCCTGTTTATTTATGTCACTTGCATGACACACTAGATGTTTTATGAGACCAGAATAAGATGAGATATGTCATAGTCTAATGCTTAGGGATATGACAGGAACTGTATTTACTTTTTTAAATCATAATTTTTCAAGGAAATCTAAGTAAATTAAATATCAGTCTCTACTTCTCCACACCCTGCAGCTCCCAGTGATTTCTTAACCCACAGGACATACTTGAACAAATCTGACAGAGGAACAAATATGAAGCTCTTACAAGTTTTATGAAAAAACCACAGTTCAGATCCAAGCAGACCAGAGAAGGCAGGTGTGCCTCTGGCTCTGAGCCATTCCAAGAGGGAGTGGGGACCTCACAGTCCTTCAACACAGGTGTAACACCCAGCCAGCTGCACAGCAGAGATGTGGAACACAACTAAGGACCAGGGGAGGGACAGAGGAACACGTGGAGAGGGCGCTGCACAGGGAGAGGAGACAGGAGCTCTGAGCAAGGACTGGGGGCACCAAGGGGATGGAGGACTCCGGCAGGAAATCAGGCTTTGTCGTTTCCATCGCTCAGGAACAATTCCTTTTATCAAACAAACCACATCTCAAACTCTTTACAGGGAGGGTGAGAGAACAATCTGGAGAAATGCTGAGACAAGCTGAGTTTAACATAAGTTTGCAGCAACACAGAAGGTGTTGCTTCACCAGAAGTCCTGGATGAGGGAGGACAGGGAGGCATTGGGGGAATGAAGAACAGGAGAGCAGGGTGTAAAGCAAAGACATCAGACAGGAGAGTGAAGACAAGAGTGTTACAAAAGGAATGGGAAAAAGTGCAGCCAGATTTCTGAGGAGTAGCAGAAGTGGAAAGCAGAACCACTCCACGCTGCAGTAACAGAGGAAGAAACCCCTGGAGCCCCTGCAGCTGGATGGGATTTGGTGTGAGAGTTAGAAAGAGGAAAGCTGACAATCAAAGAAGGGAAGGCAGGATATGGAAAAGGTATGTCAAGGCAGGAACGAGCTGGGATTCTCAGCTCAGGGGAGCAGCAGTGCTCAACATGAGCCTGACTGCCAGGGCTAAACCCAAAAAACACCCATAGTGGGATGGAGGCTGTGGGACTGGGGAGCAGGAAGAATCCTTGTGCTGTCTCCAGCAGAGCAGGAACAAGGAAACAGCCATTTCTGGGTTTGCTGAACTGAGCTTTAGGACTGCATTTAGGGTGTAGAATCTAAAACGAAGAGCATGGAAGTTTTTAACATTTCTGAACCTCATCAGCTGCATGACAAAACGTTAATGGGAAAATGCATTTTATGGACATCAGAAAGTGACAAAATCGTATAACCGCTGAATGCAGGAATTCATGTTTATTTATGGGTTTCTACTCAAATTGTTCGATACCTTCAAGTCTCTCTATCATTTCTGCAAATTTCTATGCAGCAAGAACTATCTCTATGCCATTACACTTTGTGTCATGCCTCTCTCATGTTAAATTTCAAGCTGAGTGCAGATTGTACAGGACAATAGCCTGACACTTAGAAAAATTGTCAAAGCATTATAGTAACTGAAGAACTGTTCCAAAAATAACTTAATTGTGGCAATGCTCTAACTACACTGACAGCATTATTGCTGCATTAGTTTCATCCATGGAAAATGCAAGAATGTAAAAATACTACCAAAAATAATATAAATTACAGATTTACATTTCATGAACAAAACCAGTCAACATTTCTAAAAATCAAAGCTGTAAACACATTCCTTTCTAAGGTTAAAACAATATAATGTGCATCTTGAAATAAGAAATGTTAGATACTTATCATAAGTAAGTATCTGCCTTGCAATCCAGAAATCATTATTTCATCACACACAAGCATTTTACTGTTAGCGTTTTTAACATGCTGTCAACTCCTGACAGATAGCACTGGCTTCTCCAAGAGTGTCAAAGATATCCCTGAGAGTCAAATACAAATAGGGTTATAAAAAAAAAAGTTTAAAAATATCTTAAAATGTAAAGAGCCACTGTGCAGAATGCCTGCCATAAAGTGCACCTTGCTGTGCCATCAAGAGACAGAAAGCTGCAGGATGCTGTTCTTTTGGTTTCACCACGGAAAACTGCTTTCACACAAGGCATTTTGGAAGCCCTGCAAGGAAGGGAAGCTGCCATAGAAATCTGCCTACTCAAGGCAGTCCTCTCTTCCACCCTCACACCACCTTTACCGCTGAACCAGTGACAACAGCATGGTCACCTCATGAACCAAGCAGCTTTTGCTCACTCTCATGTCACACCTCCAGCTCCTCCATCAGCAGGCTCAGGTGTCCCACTGCTCACCTCTAAGACACAGCAGTCTGCAGACACCTGACAAAACAGGGAACCCAGCCAGTTCAGCGTGTCTGAGGTCCCCAGAAGCCCATGCATGCTCCTGCTCCCCACACCCCTGGAATGGCAGTGCCTCTCCCAACAGATAACCCAATTCTGCTTCCCTCCTCAGGGACCTATGTTCACAATCCCATCACCACCACTGGCAGTTCCTCTATCTTTTCAGAGAAACTCAGGTGCCACTTAAGCAAACCATAAAGCTGGCCAGCAATGGGAAGCAAGAATACAGAGTTTGCTGCCCAGAAGTGTACATACGTATTTGTTCATTTAATATCTGACCCACCACACCACAACTGAGGCGTTCCTGCAAAGATACAGATTAAGGGACGGCAGTTCCATTCTCAACTCCAGAAAAGATGTGAGTCACTGCATGTATTATATTTGGTAACAAAGCACCTGGTCATACTTGTTCAAACAACTATGACCCAACACTCTCCTTTGAAGCTTCAGGAAAATACTGCCCAACTCCGAGTTTCCTTCAAGATCTTTAACTATTCTCTTTTACTACTCTTGGCATTAAAGGAGAGGCTGAATATTCATGCATAAATGCTTTGTGTTGCATCATCAGGTGTTTCCTCCTTCCATGGAATCGATTTCATATTGTGTTCCATGTTGAAACAGGTTGACAGAGCCTGCCTAGATTACTGGGACAAACAGAAACTAAATTTGCACAAAGCTGCACATTTTAAATACCTGAGGAACAAAGACCTTATCTTCTCGTTTACAACTCTTCAAAGAAATTAGCAAAAAGGTTCCAGTAATCTTGCCTAACTGAGAGTATTTCCATACTCCTGTTTCCAAGGCCTGCTGAAGGTAAAGCGCGTAGGCGCTGCCTTCATAGGCCAGTCAATCAGTTACTTCAGCAAGGTACTTAATTCCTCTCTCATAATCAGATCTAGCTTCAAGAAATGCAGAAAACAGGATATTCAAAGAGCTCCTGCAAGCCAACAGTCACCAAAGTGATTTTCTTTTGTGTGAAGTCCAATCTGATTATAAAAATGCAGAAGTGGAAATCAGGAACTGGTATCTATGCACCCTCAATAGCTTGTTATCAGCCTGGAACCCAGCCCAGTTGTCTCTGCAAAAAAAAAATCTGCACACAGAAATGTCAAAGAATACAAACATTGTACACGCTCAGATTTATTTTTGCCACACTATTTTAATTTTGTTAAATGCAGCTAAAATAGGTGCCTAGTTTGCCTGTTTTTTTGTCTACTTGTAACAGGATACAAATTCTCACTGGGGAAAGATAGAGTTAGCCCAGATTTGTGTAAAACCAGTACTAAATATTGGTTCAAGGGCTATATAAATACATAGCTGTACATGTGACAATCTAATGTAGGCTAAATATAAAAAGTTTTTACTTGTCCATTATCAAAAGTCTCAACCTCACATTAGAAAACCAGAACTAAGCAAAAAAAAAATTAAAACAGGAAACAGAACACATTAAAATGAAATAAAAATATTTTAATATACTATGCTTACTTCAGTGGGAACAGAATCAGATTTCAAGACTCCTTTAAACTTAACAAGAACTGGTCTATTGCTCATGAACTCAGGTGAATGTACAAGGTAAGTAACATGAATCAGCTTTTTAACTAAGCAGCAATGATATGGGGGTAAGAGCTAATAAAAGCATTGCAGAGAGTCAACAGAAATCAACATTTTATATATTTTTTAAAATTAAACTGCTCTTATAGAAAAGAGGCATCTCAAATAATCTTACAGAAATTTCATAAAAAGACGTAGTGCTAAATTAGAAAAATATGTGGCATTTGAAATACATGCAGATTTAGGAACAGAAACAGGATTAGAGGCCTCAGGCAACAGGAATTGGAGATGTCATACAGTATTAATTCATGGGAGAAGCCACTAATTCACATGCCACAAACCCCAAAAGGAAAAAGCAGTGACTCTCTTGGCTAGGAGAGAGATTCTAACTTATCTTTTTGATAAACAATCTAAAAAAGCTACACATGGATTCTACAAATGAAAAGTCATTCACCAGGTAGGAAAAAAAAGAAGTGAATAATAATTAAAGTGTTAGGGACTTGTTACCCAGAAGACAGCTCCTACATCAGATCACAAATTACAAAAATTAATAGGGAAACCCTGCATTCTTCATTACAAGAATATTGGGAGTAATTAAAGTTTTGGGGAAATTAATTCCCTATGACACAGCTTCCTAATGGTACAGAATGGCAGGAAGAGAAGGTATGAGGGGAAGCACACAGACAAGGAAGCTCTGTATCTCTGAATCCTGGGAATTCAGACTGAAAAGCCTCAACCTTCCTCCCCCTCCTCTGCTGATGGCAACTTTTCCAAGGAAACACCATCAGCTCATTCTCAGTGAGGTCTCTACCCCATTCCTGAGAAGGAATATGTAATAGATAGGGGGGAAATAGATACCACCAATACTCAGAGCAGGTTTTATGCTGGGGAGAGGGAATTATTCCCTTATACAAATCTGTCCCATCCTCAAGGAAGTGTTTTGCACATTGAATTCCTTCTTTCACCACAATCCACTCAGTGATTTGGGAATAAATTATACAAGATGCCTACAAGACTCTGAAAAACTCAAAGGTAGGAGAACTACAGATCAACCCACTCTCCTGAGCAAGGGAGATCCTAGAGGTAGACCCAGAGCCATCCTCATGCATCCTACAGAAAGAATGTAATAGCCACCAGCACACACTCCTGAGATTCCAGCACTGCTGACCCTTTAGCCTCAACTTTTTACATACAATCAAAAGCCACCTTACCATAACTGTTTGTGTTTGCACTTACAGCTTATTTAGTGTGCAAATCAAACCTGGTAACTTCCTGTGCTGTGCTCTAACATGAAATGATAAACTCCAGTAAGAAGCCTGACGTGCTGTGCTGTCTACAGAATTCTTGGTTTTAATTTAGAAGTTTAGTATAATAAATATAAAAAAACACCCTTTTCTAAATCTAAGCTTTCATATACCTTCTACAGCAGAGGATTTGTAGATCAGGCTGCCTCTCATGAGAACAGCAGAATCATGGAACACTCCCTTTGACATACAATCATATGAACCATTTCCTTTCTCTAATTTGTTAACAATGCAAAAGGCACTTTGCAAAAACAGTTTACTACACTAAGAAGAAATAATGGCAAAATAATTAATTTCTACCATTCCTGTGCTTTAGCAACTAGAAACAAGGCCTAACTAGCATCATGTAACCAACCAATTCTCCACAGATTAACAGCAGACCCTCTGTGTTTTAACAACTGTTCTGATTTATGTAGCCTGTTCTTTTAAGATTATTTCTGAACATAATGGATCTAGAAGAAACAAGATTCACAAAGCTGACCAATGGGATAATAAGCCTATGAACAGGCAACTTAGAAGTGAATCCATGGGAGGAGAGGATTTTGTCACCCTAAATGCATTGATCTAAATAGCCAACTCTTTTTAACACTGAGTGTTCTGTTTACACCACTTCACAAACACGGCTTAAGGCATTTTATTCAGATGTAGTGGCTCTCCCTTTTCTGTTAAAATGAATGAGACATTTCAGAAACATTACTTTGTTAAGTATTTCTACAGGTACATGCAGCTACATTTGTCATGCAGGATATTTTCTTACAAGGTGCCCCAGATTACCCCTATACTGTATCAGCTGATACCAAAATAATAACCTGTCTTCCAGTTGCAAGGCTCAATGTCAAATACAATACAAATTTAGGAGGCAAACCATTCTCCAGGTAGTAAAAAGGCACAGATAGCTTTAAGAAGTTACTAACTCAAGCATCAGTCCTATATGTAGTGTGAAACTCACTTCTGAAATCCAATCAACAGATTTTGCATTTACTGTAGTTGTGACAGAAGTCAATGGCCTTCAAATGTTTTCACCTCTCAAAAGTTGCAAAGGTTCAAGTAAAAATGTCTGTTTAAGCAAAATCTCTACATCATAATAACTAACCCAAATCTGTTATCCTCCAAAACAAACACACAAGTCTTCAGCAATTTGAAGAGCTGCTTAACAGGAAGCAATTCACACCCTTGAGGCAGAAGCACCACATCTAACAAAGCAGTTATAAAAAAATTCAAACATAGATATGCCCAAAATGAAAAACAACACAGCCCAGTCTTTCAACTGGGAAGACTCAAACTTACTAACAGGTTTAGCCATACATTCCTGATTTTTTGCTCTAAATCAACAAATTGATGTTTGAATTAAAGAGAATGTGGCATCCTGTCTCCATAGGGGAAGCAATTTTGGACATCCATCAGAACAGAATTACATCAGCTCTAACTGGTTTTAAAAACTGTCCTTAGTTTTTCAGGCTTATGTACACTACAAAAGACTCATCTTAGACAAAACAGTTTTCTCAGCCAATGATTTCCCCTTTTACGTACCACAAAAGAAAACTCTTGTCATTTTCTACACTGTCACAAAAATAAATACAGAAAGTGACAAATGCACTTGATACATACCAAGTCATACAGTACCACAGAATGGGCTTTGTGACATGGAAGGGTTAATTGCTGCTTTTAATTACACACAAGTAACTTTAATGGGAGTGAACACTGCAGCAACATCTATAAACACAATGTCCACAGTAGCAGAACACCAGTTATGAAATCCCTGCCAACACTACTTGTATAGGCATTGTTTTGTTTGTTTATTTTAATCAAATTTTACCAAGTTCTGCTGTATTTGCAGAGCTCTGCAATAAAAACCTGTAAGACTGAGGAGCTTTAAAGAATCCAACACGCAATAGTTACCATGACAATGAGAAAAACGCTTTTGCTAATCTTTTTCTGTCAGCTGACAATACTTTCAAATACTGGTGCTCTTCCACTGGATGACAACTTTTGTCTGTTGCTCACTGTGAATTCTAGGCCTCCCATCCTTGTAAGCATGAAACTTTTGACCAAGGGAGCTGCAATTTGGGGTGCACTGATAACATGGGATGAGTTCTAACTCTGGTACAATGGACATCACCTGTGGGCAACTATATCTCTCTTACCTGTTCCTCTGAATAGGCGCAGGAAAATTACATTTCTAAGGTAATTATTCTGCAAGTAAATGGGGAATCTAAAAAAATTCTAGAAAGGCAGAATGCAGATAGGGTATTTCACTGGAGATCATAAAAGAGCTGAGGTAGATTAGAATCCAGCCCTAGGCAGACTGATCATAAACTTTAAGAAAACAACCTGCAACTCCTCTGCACTGATTTTGTCTTGGGTTTATATTAAGTTGGAGATTTAAACAATAAAAAAATAAAAGAAATAAAGATTCTTCAAAGATTTATCTTTGCTCTCTACCATTTCTCCAACAGGCTTGCTCACCAAGTAAGACAATGCTTTCAAAAGATGTATGGGATAAGGATCTGAAGTCACATATTGAAAAGTGACTAAAGGAACGATTTTCAAAGGCATTAAGAGACCTAAAGATGCATTAAGCACTTAAAATTTTCAAAACTGCCTGGGCATCTAACGCCTATTTAAATCACTTAGTCCTTTCTGAAAATCCCAGTGGACAGTTATCTACGTTTTATGTGTCTATATCCCTTTGAAAATCTGTACCATTAAATACTTAACAACCTAAGTCCCCCTGGCTTTTAATGGGACTTTGAGTCCTAAAAAGTGTAAGTACATCTGAAAATTGGTCAAGCCACTCTCTGGTCCTGATTTTCCCTTCCTTTTAAAGAGGCATCTCCTAATGCTCATCCATAGCATGTCAGTTAAGTTAAGAGCTTCAGCACTGCCCAACTTAGACACTGTACTGTGCACATTTGATTTGTTTTATGGAGCTAAACAAATAAAAATCCAGAGTAGAGACTGCATCCTCAAAAAAGACTTTCTGAAACTCCTAAAAAGAAAATAAATTCCAATCTGTAACCCCAGTGAATGCCCCCTGAAAAACCACGTTTTCAATAAATATGAGCCCAAAATGAGTATAACTTAGGCTGATAAAGAACCATCATCATTGTTTAATACCCAGGCAAAATATTCAAAATACCACAAAAAAAGTTCTGAAAGGCAGCCACACAGCAACAAGAAAAAAAGAGAAAAAGGAGGAAGTTGTGAATAGGTTCTTTAAAAAAGCAGCAGTTCAAGTAAAGAAGACAAGCTCTAATTCTGAATTTTCTTTTTTTAAAAAAAACTGTATGGAACTATAAAGCATTCCCTTATGCAAACATTTGAAAGATGCATCTTCTGATCTTAGCCCTAATGTCAACAGGAGGTAACTTGTACTGACCAAATTCCCAAAAAAGAACTCATTTGTAAATTGGGAACGCAGGGAATCAGATTGCCACCTACAGGAAAATTTAGCATTTATTGTCAAGAATGACTCAAAAAGAATACAAATTGCCATCCTGCCAAGCATTATTTCACTTCAAAACCAATTAGTCTTTTCTTTTGTGCAACTATATCATGAGCTTCCCAAATCCAGGAAGCCATTATCATTTCTTCTTATTTATGAGTACCACTTGAAAGTTCCAAAATTCAATTATAAAATCATGTGTCAGTTAAAGAATTTTAAGTCTGCTTACCTGATACAATTGGTGCTAGCCTGAATATGTCTGATAGTCTGCTGTTAACTGGCTCATAAGGGGAATCTTCAAGCAAGTCATTTCCTAAGGACAAAAGAATAGTTGGGTTTTTTTTTCTTACACAAGAATTCAGGATAAGAGTTTTTTTGTTTACTTTTACTCCATAACCGTAAAATATAATCCTCTTTAATCCCTTTTAAAAAGTTTATATGGCTACTTCTTCTCAAATAATTACCTATAAAAACACCTGAAATAAGCTAATTGCTTATCCCTGTCACTAGGTCTCTTCTCTCCTTGGGTAAGGTCATCATTTGCAGAGACAGCCTGTGACATCACAGGGACTGTCCCACCTCATGCCAGCAGGAGAGAAGCTGTAGCAAGGATGTTCCCCTTCATTCACAACAGCAGAGCTCTTTTTTAGAGAAGCTCAGCTAACAGCCAAAAACTGGCATCTTTGCTATGAAACACTCCTAACAAGATGCTGTTGGACGAAAAACTTTTTGGGATGCAGAAAATGTCCATTACTAACAGTTAGCAAAAAAAGTATGTTGTGACTCATTAAAACATATGGGTAAATGAACAGAAAGGGATTATTTCCCTTTTTGCAGAAGCAACTTTAAAAAAAAAAAAAAAGTTTAATGGGGAGCACACTGAAGTGAGAGTGCACCTTCAACTCCAGGGCTGCAGCAAAACAGGAGTAAAATGATGTCTCTCACATGAGGACCTGACTGTCTCAGTAGACTAAGACAAATTTGCCTTATGAATATGAATAAAAAAGAAGTCCTGAGTCAATCACTGTCATATCTCTTCTAAATGGCACATCTACATGCTGTAGGAACCATAAACTCTGGGGTTTTTTTCTGCCTCAGCATGCCCAGGGAATACTGCTAGTAAATACAGGAAAGGAAAAAATAAACTTTTACTTAAAACAATCTTCATATTATATTTAACTTTCAGCAAAAAGGCTAAGAAACTGCTTCCAGTGTCTCGTGATCTTGTTAGGTGAATCCTAATTAAGGAGTTCTAATATTATTAGGACAATGTCTCCAAATGACTGCTTTCGTGGCTCTTGCACATGCTCGTGCCCCGGTCTTTTGACTGTGGTTTCGAAAGGTCAGCTGGGTGCCCTGGAGGAGGCTCTGCCTGTGGATTCCCCAGCCCAGGAGCGGTGCCGGGGCTCCTCGGGCGGCAGTGACGGGCACAGCGAGCGGCGGGGGCAGAGCCCGGCGGGACACAGCCGGGGGGGGCTCAGGGGCAGCGGCAAACCCGCACCCTGGCTGGGGGTTCTGCGCTTTGCCACGTACCCTGCAAGCTCTGGTACATGCTCCAGTAAATGCGCAGGCAGTTCTTCTCCTTCTTCATGCCCCTCTTGCAGCGGCAGTTGTACAGGGATTTCTGCTTGAGAGCTTCCATGGCGCTTCTGCATTCGTCCTTCGCCTCCAGGCCCGTGGCCCGGCTGAAGTTACTCTCTTTGCCGGCTACACACTGCCTCAGTGTCCTGAATTTAGTACTACAGCTCTGCTCCTTCAGACACTGATCGCTGGCTTTCACGCAGTCCAGGCGGTCCCCTCCAGGCAGCCCGCTCACTTCTGCAGACAAAAGTACATCTATGGAGAGGAGACACAAACCAACGCGCGCTCTCTGCGGGAGGAGGGGGCTTTAACCCGAGCTCCAGAGCCGCATCTGGGCAGCACGGGGCACCTCCTCACGCTGCACATGCAGCCAACCCCAGGGGCAGCACCTTGCAAACCTCCTGGCTGCACTGGTGCTACGCCCTAGGAAAAAGCACACCGGGTTTCCATGGGCTTAGATCCACGCCCGGGGGAGTCCAAGGAAACAGAGTATTTTAACCCTGATGGCTGATTTATGAGGAAACACAAAAAGGAAAGAATACCCAGAGGGGTTAATGTCGCTGACAAAACAAGCATTTGCTATTCCATAGATCCACTTTGGTGAAACAAATCAGCTTTCCATTCCAGGATTTATCTGAGGGGTTAAATATTCAGCCTCACTTTCCACAAGAGCTTTGCTGTAATTTCAGTTCCATCCAGGAACAACCCGCTCAGAGAGATAAGTAACCTCACTGATTGATATTAGCCTGTCTTTGCGTCAGTCACTTTTTTAAAGGCTGTACACATTTTTGCTTATTCTATATGTATAAAGATAGAATTTGTTATTCCCCCCCCCTCCCCACTTCTCTCCACGTATGATGCTTTTGCAGGAGAACAAAGCAAATTGCATTAACTCTCTCCTCACCATCGTGGCCCCGTCATGCTCCCTCAGACACATGCGGATGGAAACGCAAACCTCTCCTGTGGAAAGGAAACCAGTTTGGGCTGCAAACCACTACCAGTCGGGCACGCTGCCAGGTTCAGGTGAAGATGTAATCCTTCAGCTGGTCTTGTCAACCCCCAGCCTCCCCAGGCAGCCTTATTTTATTTAAATGAAAAGTTTCCCTGTAACTTGCGAGAACCCAATTTAACAAGAGGCTAGACAGGCAAGTACCGAAGTCTGTAACCTCACAGAGCTTTAAACGTAGACCGGGCTAACTGATTTGAGGCAGAGCCATAAAAACTACTGGAAACTTCACTGTTCTGCCTAAACAATAGACTGACAACCATCAGGCTCCCGGTCCCATAAACCCTATGCTTTGCTTTATGAAGCGATGTGCAGACCGAAATCAGGCACCAGCCAGCAACTTACCCACTAAGGGCAAAGCGAAGTACAAGAGAACGAGAAACATCTTGCTGTCTTCGGATGGTTTCCCCAAACGACTTGATGTGTCACAACAAAGATGATCAGCATGTAGATATTCCAATACCGCCGAGGTCTAAAGGCACCAAGTTCAGATNGGTCTGAGCAACCTGCAGGCACAAGCACCGACTCCAGTGCGGGAGCGAGAGGCGCACGCACGGGTGTGTGTGTGTCTGTGTGATGTGTGTGAGTGAGCGAGCGGCAGAGGGGCAGGAGCGCCGGTCGCCTCCTTGGGTGGGCAGCGCCTGTTCCCAGGGAGGGACCGAGAGCGCACGGGGG